>UELV01081271.1:0-10223 GCA_900490015.1 Megastigmus stigmatizans
GTGTGTGTGTGTGTGTGTGTGTGTGTTGGTTCGCTCTATCTCGCTCTTCCACATTGTATACGCTCACGCATCCTCCCGTTTTTTTTTGCATTCTCACTGTATATATACACGTATGTATCTGTCGTTCTCTCGACCTTCTTTATACTTACCCGCTGCGTAGTCGCTCTTTTTTGCCTTTCTCCCTCTTGATAATGCGGTGCTGATGGTCATTTCGAGAAGTTTGGTGCGAGCGAGAGAGAGAGAGGATGATGACGCTTCTCTATTGTGTGCATGCGTTGCGAGAGAGGATCAACGAGGTTGTTTAGAGGATACTTTCGGGTAGCTTTGTAGGAGGATCTGGGGGCTCTTCTGCATCCATTGTGCTATTGGCAAATGATATTGTTTGCTGGCTTGTGTAGTGCACTGCAGGTCGCGCGACCGTTATACCTGCGCACGACCCATTCTCTGTACGATACACACAAAGAAGATCGGAATTTACGCGTAAACCGTGGTATCTAATTCCTACGATTATTACAGCTCTTATTTGGATAATTGCGCACGCGTATATCTATCGAGTCTAGAAAAGTCTGAATAGCGGGGCGCGCAATGTTATGTTTAATTCGAATAATGGACTTTGAGGCCTGCCCCTGCAAATTGTCAAATTTCGATATATTGACATGCGTGCGGGTTATTGGCTGATACGAGTTGAATCGAGCTAGAGTTGCACGGTTATTATGTAAATTCGACACTATCCGTCTCGCTCTCTCTCTCTCTCTCGCTTCTCTCGAGTTTGCGTTAATGATTAATGTTTGCGCGCGCGCGCGCGGCGCGTGTCTGCCAGCAGTTGGTATAATACGCACGCGTCGATCGCGTATCATAATGACAGTGTATGCGCGGGAGCCGTGTTCGCATAATGCATTTAATTCGCGCGAAATTACGCGATATGAAATACGTATGTGCATGCGCGAGGTGCTCTTCTGGGCTACTGCGAAACGACAATCGCACGCGTCGCGATATCACCTCTTCTCGCGCTTAGTTAAACATATAGTATCCACAGCGTTGACGATTATTTCGATTATTTCGATGTAACGCTCGCGTGTCACACGTGCAGGACGCGTTGTTTCCATAAAAATCAATACAGCTACGGGTCGAAAAATCCTATTTCGATCTTTATTTCACGCCGCCTGCCCCAAGGCCTGGACCTTTACGACACGTGCATACAAGTGAAATGCAGCATCGAAAGAATGTATATGTATAGAGGCATATCTGGTCTGCGGAGTGCAGCAAATGGTCATCGTAAAGGCAGCAAAAGCACCGGCAGCGGTCGACTTCTATGCCAGCGGCGTGCCATGCGGCGAATTCCTCAAAAACTTCCGATATGCGTCCGTGCAGAGACGCGAGAGGCTCGGGCTCCCCCAAAAATTCCCAGCTATACGCTGCAGGAGAGCGCGTGTAGGTGCTGCGGAATTCGCCGTAGTGGTATATTCCGAAACGAGTTCCGCGCGCGGCCGCACTCATTATTATTCATCTCAGGCTCGGCTCGCGATCCCTGAACTGCCATGTGCCGGTGTAGCAGCAGCAGCAGCAGGAACAGCGTCTGCGTTGAGACTCGCCGACGCGACCGGAGCGCTGCAGAGAGGGAAAAGGCTCGTTAGTCATCCCCCCCCGCGCGCGCGCCTGCATATAAGCCCCAAGGCTCGTTTCGCGCGCGTATATAATGTGTATGTGTGTGCGCGCATGTACTGCACGAGCTGCAGTGGCTCTCTCGAAAGTCGGCTGATCGCGTGGCCAAATTCCTCTGCCTTCTCTCTCCCCTCTCTCGGGAATATCGGCCGAGCGTTTATAAAAAAAAAAGTCGATCGTGCGTTGTGTACATGTGTGCAAGAGGCTTATTGTCTTGTACTTACTTTCTTTCTTTCTTTAGCCCTTTTTCTTTCTCTTTATTTCTCTATTGTCTGGGGTAAATCGCCGTAAATTGACTGTAGGAATAATAGAATGGGATTTGCCGGAATCTGTGGATTTGTATGGGAATCCCCGAGGCTCACCCTCTCTTTCTCTCTCTCTCTCTCTCACCCTCTCACTCTCGGTTTCTTCTCTCGTACAATGGCGTACGTGCTGACATGGTGTGAATTGGAGAGATTGATAATTGAGGGTCGTGCCTTGCGCCCGGTTACATTTTTCGAGATATGTCCACATTTGCATGAACAAACTGTGCGGAGGTAGCGCTAGGGTCTCGTGCACGCGAGCTGACGAATGGAAAGGCTATTGCCGCGGATAACAATAGTGATTTGGTTCGCGAAGCTTGGAGGCCGGCTACTTAAGATTCAATCACGTGAGATTTGTAAAAAAAAATATTTCGCTATTATTTTTAGGTTTCTCCTTTCTCTTGTCTATGTTACACCTATGCCGCAGCTATGGTATATACAGAAGCTCAGCTTTTGTTGTTTATTTTTCTTCTCGCTTTCGAAGCGACGAATCCTTTCAACCGAATTTTTTCAGCTTTTGTAGTGACAAAGGCGTTGAGAAATTGCCTGCATTGGAAAACGTTTGTTTCGTCGACAGATATTATCTTTGATTATCGGCAGAGTCGATATAAATATATATATACCGCTATCTCATGATTTGTTTGCTGATTCAAATCCTATCCAATCGTTTTTCCGTCCTGGCTATAATTAGTCCACAAATAATACATCCACTCTCGTATCTATCTTATTGTCACTGCAAAATAAATATCGTTTTATTGTCTCGGGTTAATAATACTTTTGCCCACCGCGATATTAATATCTATCGTCGCAATATCGCACCGTCAAATTGTCTTTCTATATAGATGTTATACACATTGAATAATTCATGGAACAATTGCTTATTCAGCCATTCATGAATATGTCATTTCAGATTATGCAAAGTCATTAGTACACAATCAATAATTAAGATGAGCAGATAATCATTTATTAAATTGAAAATCTTAAATCGAGCGTTGACGTAAATGTCAGCTTGCACGCTACGTTGAATTTATTTAGATTCGACACATTATTATTTTCTATCAAATACTCAATCATAATATATGAAGAAACATTAATTATATACTGGTACTCATAATACGATCCAAGTATATTCGATTATTCCGCATGCAAAAACAAAAGCTTTCTCGATTCAATACAGTGTTTTTCAAAGCTATAGCACCGAAAGGTAAATGCGCAATAAAACTAAAGACTCTGCACTCAACCCTTAAAACACATCCAAACTTTTTCAATCTGCATTGGACGCTCGACATCGCCGAGAGCCATCGAAACACAGGTCGTGCTTACACATCGACACGCGCAATCACGCGATATAAAAGTGCGTGAGCAAATCGAAAATCCCACATAATCGTACGACAAATAAAAAAAAACCTGCTCGTTGTTCCGTTAACGAGTCGTTCCGGGATGATCGACTCGGGATGCATGCATACTGTATCTACCACACGCACCTCTCCCCCATTTGAAACAAAAGTCGAACGAGCAAAGTTTCGCGGATCCAAGCTTTGCATTTGTATTTCGTTGGTGCGTGGAGTTACGGCGTATCTTTCGAGTGCGGGGTTACAGTTTATAGGTCTATAGCTATGTATACGCGAGTTTATGAGAGAAGCGGCAGCGAGTTTGAAATAATATATCGGCTTCTCGTCCTGCACGCTCTATATCGGCCAAAGTTTTCGCGGTTTATCGATCGATGCATGCCAAACAATGTAATGTATAGGTTGTTTAACGGTGGATTCTGCTCGAGGAGCTTTTCTTTCGCTCCTAAACCATTTATTATGCTATCTTGAAATCCATTTTTTGGCACCGTTACATTTTTGTATATATATTATTGAATATCATGAATATTGAGAAATACGAAATTCTTATGCTGTATTACTTGATCATACGAGTGCCCATCATTATATTTGTCGGTTGAAACTTTGCATTGTAGATGAGCGGAAAGGCCAAATATTGATTGTTTCACGACTGTTTATTAATTCACAATGTTGTTATTGCGCATCAGAGCGATATATTAGCTTATTGAAAATTTGTCTTCGCAGCTTATTTACACGGAATTTAATGCAGATTAATTATCGGTGAATATTGACAATTAATTTTTAAAATCTCGAGAAATAAGGTCAGATTAAAATCAAGTATAAACATACGTGTGCGACACAGTCGAGAAATCGAGAGCGTCGTGGTGCAATCTGAAAAGTAATTATAAATTAATTGCCATACATTGTAATATCGTTACACAATGCACAATTAAACGGTATATGCATCGCTTTTGACAACGCGTTGTATAACACTTAAATGGCACGCGGCGCGCGTTGGTACACGGTAAAAACAAGTTCGAAATATCCCCTGCGGATCTCCCATTCGCAGCCGTAAATTCGATAATTCAGCAAAATTTCGCAGCTCTCCATCGTCCATAAGCTGCGCGCACCGCATAACCGATAATTTCCAAGTGGCGCCGCAGCCGTATTTTTTCCCTCCCCGCGCACACTCGCACACTCGCAGATACTGCACATTTAGCCCTCTTCCCGGTGAACACAATGGACTTGGTGTGTTGGACTCTCTCACTGCAGCCACGGCCTTTGAAATGCACGCGCCTCGCGAGAGAAACGATGGGAAAAGGTGCGAGAGAGCGAGAGAGAGAGAGAGAGGCATAAAGCGCGCGAACCGGAGCCGCCCATTGTGCGCGAATATTACGCTGAGTGTGCAGGCCCTTTTCGTTCTCTCTCTCTCTCGTTCTCGCTCCCGCTCTCGCTCTCGTTCTTTATCCGATTCTTTTTCGCGCGCCCTTCGCTGATGCAGCGAGAGCGGGTGTGTCTTGTCAATGGATATGCGATTTGCATAATTATAAGATCGATGCGAGATCATTATCGAGCCTTTGGCTTTGAATCCCTCTCGCGCGCTTCGTGCTACTCTTATTTCAATGATTCTGCGTTCACGCGTTATTAAAGTCTGTGTGTGTGCGTGTGTATATATGTGCAGATTGTGTCGTTTTTGTTGTTGTTTGAGATGGAAAAAGTCTTTGGTAAAATGAATGATTTAGATTTAGTTTGGATGTGTGCTCGATTATCGATTTTTAATTCATGTCGTAAAACACGTTCCATACTTTTTTTATAAGAATGTATATAAAGATGTTCGGTATAATTAAATTAAAGTTTTGCAGAAATTAAAAAGCGTTTCACAAGAGAAATCTCATCCAATCGCCGCACTGTGGATATAAGCAACCATCATCATCATTCATCGCAATACATTTTCACAACCAAAGTGGCGTAACTTTTTCTGAAATCGCAAATCGCGTCATCGCAAGCATATAAATTCCACGTCATTAGCGTTTACCAGCACCGCCATCACCACCGCATAGCTCGCGCATCTTTCAGTAGTCGCGCGTAAAATAATTTTCGAGCACTTAATAATTAAAGCAATTTTCGACTCCACGCCAGGACCTAATCATGCCGGCATAATTGAATTAACGGAACAAAAGCGGCGTTGGCTACGGCAGGCTCACGCGCGCGAGCGAGAAAAAATGTCGAAACGTCGACGAGTTAGGAAGTCGAGAGCGCGTCGCTCTGCCCATATTATATATTCGTGTAAAGAAGCGGAAAGCAAAAGATATCCCTCAAGGCTCCACCACCGGTCCACCACCACTGCCGCCGACAACTAAAAAAAAAGGAGGGACGATGCCTGCGCACACATGCACAGAGACCGAGGGAGACGGCCCGCGGGGCTCGACGAATAATAATGAGACATTATAATTCTCACGGAGGAAGAGAGAGAGAGAGAGAAAAGCAGAAGGCGAGATAATAACTCTTGTCGCGCGCGCGAGCGAGAGAGAGCGAGAGAGAGAGAGAAGGAGTGAGAGGGAGGGAGATAATGACTTCGTTCGTTTATACAATTACCCGGGCGGAGCTCTGCTGCAGTACTGCCAGAGGCGCCTCTTCTTCTCTCCCTCTGTCTCTCTCGCTTTCTATCTTTCTCTCTCGGTCTATCTCATACGAGGAGCTGCGAGCACTTTGGTAATATAGGCTCGGGTGGAGAACTGCACACGCGGAAGTGCGAACGAGGTTACCGGCTCTCGGGGCGCAGGAAGCGAAACTTATGCGGCCGCACCGGCCCGATTCCCGCTTGTAGCGTCTGCACCGCAAGTTTTGCGGGCGCGTTATCGCGACGCTTCGCGCGGGAGAGTGCAGTAACCCGATCTTTATGCAACATTTGCCGCCGGTAGGTTTGCGCCGCGCGAAGATTTGACTCCTCTCTGCTGTCCGCTCTCTGTATATGGCGTTTGTTGTGGCGAAGCTTCGTGGCCCTACGCGGACGCGAGGTATTTCGCTCGGTGAGTTGCAGTTGATTTATTCACGCCTTTTTCTTCGATTTAATTTCCCGCGACGAAGTGGAATAATATATATTCAAGAGGCGTTTTGCGTACTTTTAAGTTTGGAAATAATATACCGTTTGTCATCCGCGCAGAATTGAGATTTTCACCGCAGACTTTATGGAATACGCGCGATATAAGCTGCCGTAAGCGGTAATTGTTTCTAAACCACGCGCGCGAGCTTATACGAGCAAATTGAATTTAGCCGCGCGCGATTTATTTGCCTTTCCCACACACTGTATACATATTTGTGCTGTGCACTCTTTCCTACGCGGTGTTGTATACACCATCTAAAAACAAACTCGAAACAGCTTATATACCCAAGTCTATTTTCAATTACCTCCCTCTCTATCCTCTCTGCAGTGCAGGCCGTATACGCACGTCCGCCTTTCTCAGGCTTGCAGTCTCTCTCTCTCATACCTTATACCGCACTCTGCCAGCACAGAGAGTTGGTGTGCCTACATGTGTATATCGGACGGGTAGGTAGTAGAAAAGGTATAATGTGTATGTACGGAATAACTCGAACAGCTCGTTGTTGCTGCAGCAGTAGAAGCAGCAGCAGCTCGGCTTTATGTGCGGTTTGAGCATTTAGCTCTTGCTTCTTTGCATCTTTTGATGATTACATCCCTTTGACGGTGGGGGGTTGCGTTGTTGCGCGCGGCGGTGGTAGTTTTGTAGGCGCGCGGTACGAGTTATTGCGTGCTTTCCCTCGAAAGCTTCCCCTGTTCCGCGGCCTAATTAAACGCTGCCGCGAAAAATCATCACTGTAATTATGTACTTTCTTGATTCTAATGCGTTTTTCGGCCAGGTCCTGATAACTTAGGGCTGCAATTTTTTTTGTTACTTTGAGAATTCACCCTGTTTATTGTTTGTGTTGGGTGCCAGTATAGAAACAAAAGAAATTGTAACGTCAATTGATGGTGTTGTAATTACAAAAGTAATTGTGATCAAGTGTATATTGAAACTTATCGCAGTTGAAAATTCACGCATTCTTATATACATTCTCTATAATCGGAATCCAAATAAGCGTCAGCAGTACTTTTCTACATCCAAAGTGTTTAAGTAAAGGATCTTCCCTTGCCAGCATCGCGCAACAAAAAAAAAAAGAGAGCCGCTTGCCCGGAAGAGGACGCGAGTCAAGGGCATTATCGAGGAACGGTACAGGTAAAGGCTTTCGCTTTCGTCCCCGGGGCGACTGCGAATCGTTGCATTAGCGCCCGGCAACGACTCGATTCCGCGAAATCCCTGTGATTTCGCGCACGCCGACGAGCGCGCGCGCGCATGAGGCCCGATGGCTCTTATGGGATCGAAATTAAATTAGAAGGAATCGAGTGGGCGCGATTTACGACTGACTCTCTCGCTCGCTTTTTTTTTTATTCATCCATTCGCCTCATTCTCCTTCTCCTCCTCCGGGGCCTACGCGAGAATTATCTTTTTATTATATAGAGACTTTGGGTGTTAGATGCGGCGTTAATTAGAACTGTTTGGTGTGGGCATGGATGAATGATTATTTTTTGCCAATGTGCTATTTATTTCGT
The DNA here is from genome assembly GCA_900490015.1 of Megastigmus stigmatizans. NCBI lineage: Eukaryota > Metazoa > Arthropoda > Insecta > Hymenoptera > Megastigmidae > Megastigmus > Megastigmus stigmatizans. The sequence goes on from UELV01081271.1 coordinate 7,899, forward strand.
TCTTATTATGACTAATATGTACTTCATTATTTTCAATTCACTGCATATTGCTTGTATATTGTATCGATGTTTATATTGAAGTAAAATTGTCGATTTTTAGTGAAATTCATAAATTATAAAATTCTGTAAATTGATTGTTTGAGTCGCAGTTATTGGGGTCATTCGTAACGTAATTAGGTTCCATTCGACGAGTAGTTTTTTTCAAAAATATAGTATGTAAAAAATGGATCAAGCTAAGCTTTACCATTAATAAAAATTCTACAGATTGTCCGCATTCCACTCCAACGACTACTTCCTCCATAGATACAATTAAATCCAACAACGAACAATCGACCACCAATTCAAAGCTGAAAAAAAAATAAATTGCATCGATGAAAAAAGAAATTCCTCTCTCTCTCCACTGTCAAGTATAAATCAAAGTTCCCCACAGTCTAGACTCGCGAGGGAATTTTATAGCTATAGGCCTCGTGTGCCTCTATATTCCTCGAAAAAGAATCCCAGCGGCAGCATCAGCAGCAGCCGCGCGTCTCCGCTACCCTCGAGAGCACCACACACATAGACGCACACAACGACTCGTTGCTCGTGCACAAGGAGCACGTAGGATATTTTTCCGACGCAGTAACAGCAGCAGTAGAGGCAGCAGCAGAGAGGTGCAGTCTCGCGCGAACAGGAAATTCCAGGGCAACCGTTTTACGCGGCAATTCGCGCGACGACGTCACGTACAGCCACCTATAGCCCAGCCCATCGTCGTGCAGTCCTCCAAATTGAATTTGACGAGTGCTTTCGCCTCTTCGTGGCTATGCTTCCTGCCCTCTCCTCCCATCTCTCTCTCTCTCTCTCTCTCTCTCTCTCTCTCTCTCTCTCTCTCTCTCTCTCTCTCTCTCTCCCCCTTGACGACAAGTTCCCTGTTTGAGAGTTCGAATGTCTGGACTACCTTCGCTGTACGTGTATGCGTGTGTGTTGAGAGCAAGGGAGGGAATCGATTCGAAGATGGTACAGACGTTGCTTGGATAAATATATGGAAGGGCGGAACGGAATTGTGGTAACGAGCTGCTTTGCTGTGTGCTGTGTGTTTGTGTGTGAGCCCTAGTACTGGAAGCTTTGACGATTGCACTCGAGAGATTGGCAAAGAAGTGGCAGGTCATGTCAGGAAAGGTCAGAGTGCGAACGAAGAGTATAGCGAGCGAGAGACAGAGAGTGTGTGTGTGTGTGTCTGTCGTCACCGCCGTGCAACTCCTTCAGGAATTATTCATGTTGTACGTAGTACTAGTTGAGGAGCGAGCTGGTGAAGAGCTATTGGACGCATCATTTGATCTTTCTACTCGGCTATATATACCCTTTGTACTCGAAGGAGTAAATACTTAAACCTGTGCCAAGAGAGTCTTTGACCCTTTCACTTATCTTAATTACGCACTCGGCCCGGTTTTTCTTTACTCTCTGTACCGATGATGTAGAGAGTCGATGTGATGAAAAATTTGTTTGCAAAGTTGACGAGGAGGTTGCAGCTATTTCATCCGTACGAGGATCATCGAAAGAGAAATTATTGTACGATATAGCTGAAAGATCAGAGTAGATAGAATGACTCGTTGGTCCTCGTATCGCGTAGCTATACGGATTTTCAAGCTTAAATATTTACTCGAACCATCGATCCCTATGTATACCGTGCCGAGCTTTTACCAAGTCCATGTCCATTAAATCCGTTTAATAGCAAACATTCGAGACTATAAAGTCTCCTCTATAGTTCCTTTCGCTCCGACGGTCCAGGACGCGCTGGGTTATATACACGGGCTAATGCAGTTATGAAGTATGTAAATTAAGCGCTTTTTTTAAGCTTTGTACGATTATGTTGAGGAAAACTTTTAAAACGACAGCTTTTGTAGCCCCTGCTGCACTGGGCTGGCGAGCGGCTATCCTCCTTTCATGCTCTAACTACTTTAACGCTCTTTTCCCGCCTCCCGAACTTTTTTCTCCCTTTTTCTTTCCTGTCGAGAAAGAGAGAGAGAGAGAAAGAGAGAGAGAGAGAGTTGGATTTTTTAATTAAAAGCCTTTGTAGCACGTTAAGCGACTAGAGCGTTTTGTAAATCGCACTTATGTACGTGCTGAGCTTTTACCCATGCACCAAGCTCTTTGAACAATAATTAATACTTATTATTATCATTATTAAAAAAATTGACTGTACATTGAGCGAGTATAGTAAGGAGGTCTTATCGCGCTGTGAGATTAGCTTTGGAAAAAGCCCGAGAGCAATTGCCGCGCGGGGCCCTCGATTTATCGCACAGCTGTAATCGCGCAAAGGCGTGTATACATATATATATATATATATAT
>UELV01081278.1:0-27448 GCA_900490015.1 Megastigmus stigmatizans
CATTTAGGTAGTTTAAACACGAGTTGAACACAGCGTGTTTTGGCGCTCGCGCGCCGTGCTTGGAGAGTTGACGTGAAACGCCTCATATATACCTATTGTAGGAAAACTAATGTTACGTAAGAGAGGTATGTTTTTACGATATTTACTGCACATTTATTAAATAGTTTAATAAACAATTTAATAACATCACTCTAATTACATTTTCTATGAGTCTTGTAGTTGGTTTAGTAAATTTAATTGATATTTATCATCCTTTTTTTATTTAGCTTACGAAACTTAAGTTTTAGAGTCTACTTTTATATTTTGATTTATTTATTTATTTATTTATTTCTTTAGCCATAAAAAAATTACAATTTTGTAATTCCTAAAGATATGTATATGTATATATATATGTATATTCACTTTTACATTTTTATTTGGTATTTAATACGCCCATTTAAGGTGGAGTTAATATTAGAATCTGATCAAATTTCGCATTTCTTTTATGTATTTATTTTTTTTTATGGTAGCAAAAGAGAAAACAAGTACAAAAAATAAAATTGCATTATAAAAGTTTATGCAGTTTTTGTAATAAAAGTAGGTACTTGCTCTTTAGAACATGTTTTTTCCTATGAAGAACTTTCTGCAGTAGGTTTTGAGCCATTTTTTAAATATTTAAACAACTTACTGTTAACATTTAACGTAAAATAGTAGCTATAGCTTTTAAAACTTCAACATTGAATAAAAGGAATACTCTTTCTAAGCAGAAATTTAAAGGTTATATCCAACTTTTTACGACTGTATGACATTCCCTTTGACAAAACTAACGTTCAACTTTTTTATCATAGAAATAAATGTGCTTTAAACAAGTTTGAACATGCTTAAGCAATTATATATAATTCATTTGGCTAAAATTAAGTTTTATAAAAAAATTTCCGAGGCTCTAAAATGTATGAAAAAGTCGGAGGTTTTAACACTACTTTTTAAATAGTTATATTTAATTACATAAACATTCTTAAGATAAAAATGATCTTATTACTCTGATAGATATTAACAAAAATATATTAACGTTAAAATAATAACAATAACACACGCCAATACATTTACGTGTATGTACGTTCCTTTAAGTTTGTCCCATATTTGGGTACTTTAGCCTGCGGTGGCGGATGTTTGACGCGACGCGTTCCACAGTGCTAGAAGGACGAGAGGACAAGTTGGTTCGACGCGTCGCGCTCTGCCATTTTATTATAAAGCGCGCTTTCACTTGCGCGCGTTCATAGATCAATGATATCTCGCGTATGATTAAAAAGCCCCGCACGCTTTCCTAATAAATACTTTATCTTTATCAACGATAGGTACACGACGACGATTTGCTCGTCCGCCTTGGCTGTACAGGGAAGAGGAGCGCGATATATGCCGCAATGGGTCTTAAAGCCTCTATATATAGAGGGACGTCGTAAAATTGGTCCGGGCCGCGGATATATAAGCCACGGAGAGGAAGCGAGCAGCAGCACCAGCCGAGGAACAAAGAGCGCAGCAGCGAAATAAAGGGAAAAAAGGGGCGAGAGAGAGAGAGAGAGAGAGAGAGAGAGAGAGAGAGAGAAGGAGAGTGAGGCCAATCCATTTGGAATCGCCGCGGGACGCCGCCGCAGAGCAGAGGAGCTGTACAACTACAGCGCCGGGGTAAATCTTGGCATTCATTGTTCCGCGTGTCTCTCGCGTGCGCCTCCTTAAACAACTTCTTCTACCCTTCTTCATGCCTCGTGTATCAACTCGACTGACAGACTCACTACTGCTGCTGCTGCTGCTTATACTTCTGCACAGACTCTCGCTTTTATGTCGATCGCGTTTTCGCCACCCTCCATTGTCTCTCTCTCTCTCTCTCTCTCTCTCTCTCTCTCTCTCTCTGTCTGTCTGTCTGTCTGTCTGTCGTCCTCGTATAACTTTAGGTAGCTTCTTTTCCTCGGCTCGCTGCATTGTTTCCTCTTTCCGGCCTCTTACTTTTGCAAATTAATTGCAATCCGCGAGGCAAACGAGCAGGTAATTGCCCATTACAAGGCCGTTTGGACGCCCAGCTTACCCTATATAATTGTCCTCCTCCTCCTCCTCCTTCTTCTCCTCCTCCCTCTTCTTCCTTTTTCTTTCCTCCCAACGTACTGTACTCGGAATTTTTCCGCAGTCACACACTGCACATAAATATATTTATGACCCGGCAGACAAATTTAAAAAGCGCCCTTTGATCTACAAAGCCCGCGGACTTGTACTTGTAGTGCAGGTCGAAAGTTGGTCGCGTAGTATCGCGGTAGTAGCGATCATCGAAAAAGTTGTACCCATGAGTGCGCGTAGCGAATGAAAAGAAGGCGGTAGTGGCAGTAGCGAGGCATGAGAATTAATTGGCTAATAAGCGGGCGTCGGTGTCTGTAGGCAAAGAGAGAGAGAGAGAGAGAGAGAGAGAGAGGAGCAAGAGAAAGGCTCTAACAACTCGTTAACTGCCATATACGTTTGCCAGAGGCTGGCTACAGTGAGGGAATCTCGTTACACGAAGTAGACGCTTTAGAGTTTCGCTCGTCGGAGTAAATCGCCCCGTGTCTGGTTCCATCTCTCTCCCTCTCTTCCTCTCTCTCAAGAGAGAACTGCCGCAGTAGTAGCAGCAGCCCACGTATAACTCGGCCGTGTGTCTTCCCCAAGAAGACTCGAGCCAGTTGAACCGCGACGACAAGGTGTCATAAGTCGCTCTCTCTCTCTCCCTCTCTCTCTCTCTCTCTCTCTCTTACTCACTCGTCGTTCGCAATGCAAGTACATCACCGAGAGGCATTTATCGAATAAAGCGTGCAGTTTGTCGACGTATATATACACAGCAGGCGGGAACAGCAGCAGCAGCAGCAGCGGCGTCGGAGAAGCGAGAGACACTAATTGGGCGCGCGAGGTGCGAGTATATCTCAATTGGACAAGCCGCTCTTTGTTCTCTGGGCCCAGCGCGCGCGCGCGACCACACCTTGGGCACCGGGCGCACAAATTCAACGGCAGGGGCCTCGCAACTCTCGGGCTTTAACTGAGTTTCGACGACGACGACAACGGTGAGAGAGAGAGAGAGAGAGAGAGAGAGAGAGCCTGGCGCATAGTAGAAGGATGAGGTGGAGGCTCGATTTATCCGGGAAGGGTGTTCTAGGCGGCTGCTTGGCGCTACCCTTGCTGCTTCTCGCGGTGGTGGTGGTGGTGCTCGTGCAGTGCGTCGGCGAGTGCGCAGCTGGCGCTAGACACAAGAGATTCGTCGCATTTCGGAAGGGCAGCACGTTTTTCGTGAGTATAATGTATACCGCTCTTTTCTCTCTCTCTATCTCTATCTCTGTCTCGGGTACCCTGCCCATGTCTATATATAGCTGCTACAGTGTAAATCACTCCTCTCTTTCTCTTTATCGCGCGCAGCCGGATCCCGGCTGGCCGACGTCACACGTGCAGTAGGTGTCTCCTCTCTATACCCACTCGCTCGCATTTTTCCTACATCCTCACTTTTTCTTCATCGCGTTATCCTATTGAAATTTCTTTCGCATTTTTGCATAACCGGCAGGGAAGAGGAGGAGAGGGGGGAGGGCAAAAAACCGCGGCTGCTGCAGGTGTTGCAATTCCTCTCTCTCTCTCTCTCTCTTACACTTTTTACCCCTCTGCACCGCTTATATTGCACTTTGCGCAGGACTGCGGTATAACGGCGGGGCGAATCCTCATATTTCCGAAAAGGCGGCGGCCACTTGGCGAAAATTCATTAAGCCTGCCTGCAGCCAAAGACAGCGGAGTCTGCGCTGCGATATTGCCACAGCGACGGCGGCGGCGGCGGCGCGTTATTCATTATTACGTCGATCGCGAGGAGCTGCAGCTACTATATGACATATTCGTGTCCCTCGGGCTGCTGCCGCTGCTTCCAGAGCTCCTCTGAAATGTTAAAGAGACACATCGAGAGAACGGGAACGGGTAGCGAGTATAGGCCTGTGTGGAACCTCTATGATTAATTTAAATCGCTTACGTCTTATTGGATTTAAGTATTGAATAGCTAGACCGGCTATGATATTTCCGCGTTAAAGGAGCTGCTGCTGCTGCTGCTGCTTCTATAACATCCTATATACGGTACGGTATATAAAAACGATCGTTTACCTACATATATCTATACATATAGCCGGTGAGAGTCTGCTTTCGTGGGCGTGCAAGATGTGTGTCGAGAGAGAAAAAGCGAGAAGGGGGCACAAGGCTGAGGCAAGCGTCTGACAAATAGCTTGCCAGATCCAGCCGAGCTGCTGTTGCTGCTGTACGCCGCGACACCTCCGTATACATTTACTATCAGACCGAGGGACATACACAGAGAAAGAGAGAGAGAGAGATTTAGGCGAGAAACAAGCATGGATAGAAAAAGAGGTAATAGCACGGCGAAAGCGGAAGAACGCGGCGGCAGGCGGCTTTAATACCAACCTCGATTTCGGGGCTACAGCACCGGCTCGGCACCTGCTATCCAATAGAGAATAACATTTTTCTTTTCTCTCTCTCTCTCTCTCTATTCCTTCACGCGTCAGTCACACGTCCATGTATCCTATATATCTATAGAGAGAGAGAGAAAAAAAGAGAGAGGAATGATGTTCTGTGTGACCCGCAGTAGGGAAGAATAAGATGGAAAATGAAAATTGTCTGATGTATGTGTTACACGTGCTGCAGTACCGGCTGAACTACAAGGTGAACGTCCTCCCATACACGACGATCTTCGCGCAGGCGAGCGGCTTCAAGATTGCCTGGGAGCTGCCAACCGGAAGCAGTAGTAGCGGCGGCGGCGGCGATGGTACCGGTGGTAAGAAGCGATACGGCAGATCAAGTCCATCCCTCGGGGATATCCAGGATGGTGGTGAACTCCTCTACGAGAGGTAAAAAATAGTCTAATGCTCTCCGTGGGAATGATTCTTACTCTATAGCTCAATTGACGCAATGTCTATGTGTGTGTGTGCGTGTATGTGTGGCGCAGTGCGGTCGCGGCATTTCGGACGAATGGGCCGATGCAGATTTCATCGACGTCGCGCTACTTTTGCTTCTAATGCATCTCGCTCTCTTGTACAGGAGGAGATGGAGAGAGAGAAGGGCAAGAGGCTAGAAGATGTTCTCTCTCTCTCTCTCTCTCTCTATCCGGGAAACAATTCCACGTAATACGATTGCCGAGGCGTACAGCGAGGCCACTTTCTTGTTTTCCGCTTTTCTATCTGCATATTCGGCCCGAGAGTTGCTTTCTTATCGACCACTTATATATATTTTACGGGGGACAAAAATCTCGTTTCGTGGAGCCTGCGGAATATTTTAGCGCAAAAGTGTATAATTCCGCTAATGCGCCACTTTTCTTCTTTTTTTTTCTTTTGTCGTTGGTGCGGAATTGGACAATATTCTTCGTTTCGTTGACGTTAGCCTCGAGTCTGTTTTTAAATTCTAATACATATGGTACATGCAAATTTACACACACGACTTAACCTAGTAACTATGTTACTAGGAATTAAGACGCGAAGTGCACTTTGCATAGAATACAACAGCGATGAGTTATTTTAGTATTTTAGTTTGTAAGTCTTTTAGTTTATATAGAGCCATACCAGCGAACAGGAAATGATTTTCCTCTGCTGGGTTACTTTTGTAACGTGTTATTATGTACAATTTATTGTATATTTTGCTTCTGGTATTAATAAATAATAATAATAATAATAATAATAGTTTGGGATTTAGTATATAATACAATTTAAATTATCGGTGTGAATGTGATAAATATAGACTTTTTGTTTGCGTGTGACGTATCACTCAATGGTATCGTCGGCGTTGAAATTAACGCAATTAATTAGCTACTTTATCGAGTTCAGATATATGTAGAAATTCGAGCATCGAGTTGATTAATTGAATTCCACCTATTTTGCTTCTCACGCAATTCAATTTCAATTCTGTTAAATCTTTTTTTTTTGCATTATCTAGTATTATATAAATTATAACATTATTAGAAGCTATACACAATTCTATAATTGACGAAATTATAAAATTTTTCAGTCTTTCTCCGTAAGTGAAAAACTTGGTTCGAAAATAAAACCCGAGCTCATATATACATATACACTGCACGAAATATAGATAATAAAATTTATTAAAGTGTATCCTATGCTTTTAGAGAAAATACATCGATATGTCCTTTTACAGTCACGGATTCAATGGTCAAATGTGTCTTTTGAAGAGCCTCTGCCAAGCCATGGAGTACATAAAGGAAAAGGACGGGATCCTGATGAAAATACTCCATTTGCTATTCGGGTAGGTATACACACCAGACGTACGTATCAGCAGCAAAAAAAAAAGGGGAAGCAGAACCACACAGACGCCGGGAGCATAGAAGGGAGCAAAGAGGGAGGTTGAAATGGCAATTAAGGGCCGCGCAATCGAGCTCATCCGGCTAATAATAACGGGGGTAGCCGCCGCGCCGATCAATGGATTTGCTCGTGCACTCGTCGTATCGAGAACCTGTACCGCAGCGACGCGGCGCACACAAACACAAATGAATCCGCGGGCCGATTTCTCGGGAGCTTATACACATAGAGAACTAGGTGGTTTATTAATCTCGGGCCGCGCGGCGTAAGTCGCCGCGATAATCGACCGTTCAATAGGGCGTCACCGTCGTCGTCTACGCGGCAGCTGCAGGCAACGCCGGCATTAAGTATTAATTGGATTGATTTGTCGGCAGGTCGTATAGCGGCAACGGGACGTCATTCCTGGATCCACTCGTGTGCAGGAATTACGCCAATCATTGCCCCCTGCATTTGATCAGCTTCGATGCGTTTGCCGAGCAGTGAAAACACCGAGCCGCCAGAAGCCAGGCCGACCAACAGACAGACCAATTGCTGTATATATATACTCGAACGATTGTCTGCCTGACAGTTCGCGTCGACTCGCCGTACAACACTTATACATCCTGTCCCAAAAAATACCTGCATTGTATTTTACCAGATTTCGAATTTAAACGCTCAAGTGCTGGTGCAGGTACATTATTATAACATGTGTGAATGGCAAAATAAAGTGTTGCTTCATTCGTTTAAGTGTTGCGATTTTTGTATATACCCTCTCCTTATGCTTACTTTCCCTCCTTTCATTTTTAATCCGAGAATCGTTACCGTTCGAGTAGCTGCGAGAGTGAGAGAGAGAGAGGGAGGCTCACGAGCTGCCACCTATTCAAGCGCGCCTGCTGCATCCAACTGAGGAAGCTAATATTCCAAATTTCCAGTTTTGATTGAAATAAAAAAAAAATTAGCGGACTTGATGCATAATTTTGGAAACGATATCGTTGTATCGTTTAACGAGCAAAAATAAATTCTACATAAATAGCTTAAATTCATTTTCTAAGACTTATGAAATTATTATCAAAGTTGTAATTACAAAATATGTACAAGCGATTGTTTTTAGACGAAGGTAAATAAAATCTTGTGTATATAATTTAATTCTTGATTGATTTTTATTTTAAACGAGCGTTCAGCTTGGCAATACTACAGAAAATGCAAAATAAACCCGAAGATTATATTACAGTTTAATAATGCAATTCGACACTTTTACAATCGCTCGCGACACAATCTTTTTATATATCGATAAAAGAATTCGACGAAAATTATATTACTATTCAATGTAACCTAGTTTCCATCTTTCGAATAGTAGGTTGCAAGCTCGTAAATCTCGTAAAACATTAAACCGCGCGCCACTCTCTCTATCAAATTACAAAAAAAAAAAGAAAAAAAAAGAAAGAAAGATCGGGCAGCATTAAAATTAGACTGAGCGGCTCGCTTGAACCGCGCGCGTTTCAATCCAAAAAGCCGTGTGCCAAACACAAGAGAGGTAAAGAAAATCAAGCCATTGTAAGCCGGCCACCGTAACAATATTCGTTAATGTTGCACCAGTACAAAAACGCGGCAGCGCGAAGCATAAGAAAAATGAAATATATCGCTCGACTCGCTGCGGCCTTTTGTATAAATAAAGGGAAACTTTTTTCGCGGTGGCGGCTGGTGCATTGTGCGGAAGTAAGTATAGGCCGGTAATGCGTCGCGCTCCGGTCTAAGGAGCCGCAAACAAACCCTCGGAGCGCGCGTATACTCGGCCGCTGCTCTCGTATTATATGTATATACTCGCTCGCTCGCGGCGGCGTTTGTTTGCCGAGCGAGTTATAACCCACTGACGGCGGCTGGTGGAAAAAAAAATACATTCCGAGAGCCGTCCGAGGTAAACTTCTCCGATATGCCGTTAAACGAGTCTCGTCTGCGCGTATAAAACAGTCGGGTCGACGAGCTTAAGGTGCCGTACGTGTGAAGCGCGAAAGGAGCTCGAGATGCTCGTTATCGAGGCTTGCAGCACAGGAGTATGGAGCTCATATGTCTGATCCTATCGATCTTTCTGCCTGGATTGGTGACTGGCCAACTATCCGTTGGCGCTGCTGAGGACGAGCAGCCGACTCTAGCGAGGAGGAAGAGGTACTTGATCTTTCCCCAGGGCAGCAACGTGCAGGTATTAACTCGGTCTATATGAATTAAGCTTGTCTTTTTTACCAATCGAAGATAGTTAAAGGATGATGAAATCTACAAATAAGTATATTCAATATGAATTTAGTCATCGCTTATTCTAATTATATCGATTGTGTTTTTATCAATGATTGTTATATACACTGTTGCTAAAGTCTCTCGTATAACTATTTTATCAAATTTAGCCAACAAACAAATTTATAAATCGGTACGGAAAATTTGCATACGTTTCTCTCGTGCACCTCATGAAAACCATTCAGCCACAAGATTTGTTAAAAAAGAAACGCTCGAGGCAAAAAACTTCATATTAAGCTTCAGACAATATATGCTCAAGCACACGAGCGTAATTCTTCATACTCGAGACACTTTGTCTGACGCTATATATAAGAGACGCGCAACTCTTTCTCTGTCTTACTCTCTCTCTCTCTCTCTCTCGTCGATATCTATACATATACAAAGTCATAGCGTGGGTGACAAAATTTTTCAGCTGGTTTACTGTCTGACGATCGGGGCTTACGCGCGACCCGGAGATTTAGTGATAGGACTGACGGCTGCTCTCGCCTGGGAATTGCCGAGCAAAATCGACTCGAAACTGACGGGGCTGCTGCTACATCGCCGGAGTCGCGCCGTCATGTATCCCAAAATCGAGGCTTTCCTACAGTCGTAAGTATACATCACCATCCACCATATATCACATCTGCATCGCATATGCGACGCGCAACATCTTCGGCTTTACATTATACGATCACTTCCATCCCGCGTGATATCAACGATTCTTTTTCCATCACCTCCGCATCTTTCTCTAACTACTGCAGCGCTATGCAGTCTCCGCGAGTTCAAAGAACATCAGCTCGTCTCGAGGGCGCGTAAAAGATCCTTTGAATAAACCGCGACTAATAAAAGTCCCATATAACGCATCCGCTACACACTGACGTATATGCAACATTTTTTCAAAGTCTAGCTGCCACCGCGTATATATATGTATATAAAGAAGTTACGCTATAGCTCGACTAATTAATTTTTGTTCGCCGTAACTCTCGCTGCCCTTTGATCGGTCGCGCATAAAGAAAATCTGCATACGTATATATAGTTGAAGGAGTTGAAGGAGGAGAGTTGAAGGAGCAGCAGAGGGCGGTGTAAAAGTTGGGATAACCCCGCCCGGGACGCGACAATTAAAAGCAAAGTTGTCGCACTCCGCGCATCGAAGTTGAGTCCGCGCGCGACGGGCATCGGAGTACGGTAGCGCAGCTCAAGTTTGTTAAACGGCTGAGGCAAGATGACGGGAATCACTACAGCAGTGATCTAAGTAAGCGCGAGCGCTAGAGAGAGAGAGAGAGAGAGAGAGTGGGAAAATTCGCTTAGGTCAGAGGAGGTGGAAAAGAGAGACAGACCCACTCGAAAATACTCAAGCCGCGCGTTCCGCCGAATGACATTGTTTACTCTGGCAACTACTGCACTCTCACGCGGCCGCCTCTCTTTTGCACTCGTGCAACGCTGCAGCAGCAATGTTTCAATTAAACTTTACACTTGGCCTCCTCCTTCCTGTGTATAGCTTCTATACGCGTGTATGTGTGTGTGTGTGTGTGTGTGAAAGAGGCGCTTAATTTAAAGTTTATCCGCACACAGAACAGGTCTTGACGGCAGGTCCTGCGTGATGAGAGCCCTCTGCGAGGCCGGGCAAAGGAGCGCATCGGAAATTGGAAGTGGCACCTTCCTGCAAGAGTTTCTTCATGCTGTTTTCACGTAAGTGCACACCGCCAACCGCCAACCACAAACGACGACGACGTATAGCTCGAGCTACGGTGTATCGTCGACGCTGTCGCCGCGAACCACAATAACTGCACTTTGCCAAGGCTTTCGTCGTCTTATTTGCATTTCGAATTCGCTTCGATTTATTTCCTTTTTTCTTTTTCGTCCTAAACTGAAACGTTGTCGTTGTAGCAAAAAGTACAGAGAGAATCGCGAATTACAATCCTCACCATTTTGCGCTTACGATATTCGCTCGCGAGTGCTGAGATAGCTGTACAATTTCTTTGGTCGCGGCGAAAATGAAATAGTTCATAAACTGTGCTCGCGCGCGCGCGTAACAAATCTCGTTAACGCGAGAACAAATTGCTACCGCCGCGAGAATAAACGCGCGCACGGAATTGCATTCTAAATGATTTACACTAGCCTAAAACAATTATATCGAGCTGTTAATGCAGCATTAAAAACGAAAAAGAACATTTGAAGCGCCGTATAATTGCATCGTCGCGGTCCATATTATACGCATTCGTTTGTTTCTGTCTCCAATGGAATTCGATGCATCTCGCTGATTCGTGGAAAAATCGTTTGCAGGATACGGAAGGACGGCGATGGTGGCGGGAGCTTCGACACCGAGGATAGCCGGCAGTACGATTACGCGCACGGAGCCAATGATGGTAACTGCGCGGAACTTTATCCATCCTGCGAGCATTCCATTTACAGCCTCGACTTTTAAAGAAAAACCCATTGGTCGAGAGACACGCACACACACATAAAGAGAGAGAGATAGAGAATGGAATGGGACAAAGTATACGAGCTGATATCCGGTGGAGTTTTTCAAGGACCATCGCCATTCTACGTTGCTATATAAATTGTATGGTAGCTGTGTCTACTCTGGCTCCGGCATCTCGGGACTATATCGTCATTCTTCCCGACACTTTTGTCCTATACACCCAACCCCCGGCATCGCATACAGAGAAAAGTCTGCACCGAATCTAGCCAAAATTTATCTAAAATGTATTTAAGATCCGTCTATATCAACTGTAAATAAGAACTCGAAATATACGAAAATATATTTTTATTAAGTAATTGTATAACCAAACTATGTTTCTTTCAATCCCAATGTTCCATGCGTAAATATAAAGATATGGTATATGTTATAGAGTAAATATATGTATATGAGCTGTATTCGCTCGAGTAGAGTGTGTCTGGCGCAAAAGAAGCCGCTGCAGAGTCGTTTAACACCAAGGTGGCAGACAAACCAGAGTGAGTGAGAGAGAGAGAGAGAGAGAGAGGCTGAGTCTGTAGGTATATCCCAGGTCGAGTGTGTGCAGTGCGCAGTGAGCGGTTTACCTCCGCGGCCAGCACCGAAACTCAAACTCGGACTCTCCTCTCTATACACACACAACAGTCCCGTTCGCTGTACATACACTCTCTCGTGTGTCACACGTTTACAGAGTCAGGACAAAAACGAGGAGAAACAAAAAAAAAGGGGGGAATGAGTTGGGAAAAATATGCGCAGCCGTTTGTCTTGGTGGTGGTGGTGTTGGTGTTGGCGGAGCTCGGGCTCAGCGACAATGTCACCCTGTCGAGATCGAGCCGGGCGATCGACGCCAAGTACAAGTATCTCATATTTCCTCAGGGCAGCAACGTTCAGGTTAGTACCGCTCGCCGCCCGCCCGTGTCGACCGTGCGAGGATTTTTCATTCATATATACGAGATGGTATAGGGTTCAACGCGCATACCCACGTACACACGCACAGAGCTCTTGCCGCCTCGATGCCTTTGGCTGCTAGTGCCATACGTCAACCTTGGTAAATTTTGCGTATTTCGCGCCGAGGTAACGCCGTGTCGGCGCGAAATACGTATATGTGTGTGTGTGTGTGTGTACAGTCCCTCTTTTGTACCGTGGGTGATTGATAAATACCGGTCTTGCGCGGAGATGCTTTATTACGCGAAAAGAGGATCGTTCCGTCGCTATGTATCTTTTTTTTTCCTTTTTGCTCAAGTATTTTATTGCGTCCTAACGCAAACATTATGCATAACGTAGTTTTTGGAACAATTGTATTCTCGATAGACTTTGAATAGCTGAATCGTTCATAATTTATATTGATAAGCATATATTCAGGACCGATAAAGTACGGTATCTAAATATTCAAATTAATCCTTTTAAAAGTGGCCGTCGCCATCGTCAAAACAATAATCAGATTGAAATTCCTGCTTGCGCGCAACAATGACAAATGGACTCTTTCAATTTGTTAGGAAAATGTCGGCGCGCCTCTTGCCCCGTACTCAGAACATGAATTCCTCAGTTCGTTTCTGCCGGAATAAAACTTAGTTAAGAGAAGGAGAAAGAGAGAGAGAGAGAGAGGGAGATAAAGATAAAGTTAGCGCGAAGCGAGGAGAGAAGAATAAAATTCCGAGCGAATTCGTCGAGTCCTCCTTTGCCAAAGCAGCCGTCAAATGAATTTATTATTCAATTTGGCTAGTCGAGAACAGACTATATACATCTGTTGCACTTCATTCACACTTCAAGACACGCACTTTTCCTATATATATATATATATATATACACACACTAGATTTGATTAGCTGCAAAAGAAAGGTTGATATTAAGTGGTATGATGGTTTGAGTAACGCAGCTGATTTACTGCCTGACGATCGGGACCCTAACGAGGCCGACGGGCTTCTTCACGATGGGAGTGACTGCCGGACTGGCCTACGAGCTGCCGTACAGGCGTACAGTGCCGCACAGAAAACCCGCCGAGGTCTATCATCGCAGGAGCAGACGGGACCTCTACCGCAAACTCGAGATAATGCTCAGGACGTAAGTACATATTGAAGGCGGCCTTACTGCTGCTGCAGCTGCGGGAACTCGACATCTCTTTTATTACCGCCGCTTTACAAAGTCATCCGCATCTTACGCGGCTGGGACAATATGTTTTCATCTTCTTTTACAATTGTTCAATTCGCTCTGCTTATTCTTCCCTTTCTTATCGCATATCAAAGAGTCATTGTGCCGCGATTCGTTTCTGTTGGATTATATACAATAGTTTGATAAATAGTGCATTTGAAGTGGGTTGCCCGGTACACAAAGTTTATTTATGAATGAAATAATACGTTAGATCGTTGACAATGGAGTCAAGGGGGCAAAGCACTGGAAAACTCGAAATTAATTAAATGTGCGCATGCACAATGAAAGTTTTTTCGAGTGGAAAATTCACATTGCTGCGCCGTTTTCTTCTTCACCTCTTGTTTTTTTTTTTTTTTTTTTTTAATTTTAATTACTTTTGAAATATTTACTTTAGTAATTCCAGTGGAGCTCCATCAATGGCTGAACTGTTTTTAAAATAATTAAACTCCTCTTCAATTATATAGTGACCGTACAAACCAAAAGGAAAGATAGCAGCGTTCGGTAAATCTATTTGCGTATTACGCGTGCATAAAACACGTCGCGTTTATTGCGGATAATCGCCATAATTATAACACGATAAATCACTCACAAAGCAGTTACCGACTATCGCGATCAATTACGAATTTTTTCACGAAATTATCCTAGCTTGAGCATTTCCAGCATCAGCTGCTCTCGCAATTAAAATCTGCCGTTATACCATCATACCCGAAAAAAAGGCTACACGGCGGAGCATTAATTGAATTAATCCGCGGAAGGGCCGATTTCATTGATACTCGAAAGGTGCATTGATAAAGAGAGAGAAAGTGAGAGAGAGAGAGAGAGAGAGAGAGAGAGAGAGAGTCGAATGGAAAGAGGTGCAATTCCGCGTAACAACCTAATTATAAAACTACCGGAGGGAACTGACACGAGAGAACCGCGCGAGCGGACTTGAGAGCCCAGAGCCTCTCGAGAGCTTTTCACACACACACACACGCACACACACACACACAGACACATACGCAAGCTTAGCATACACAGCGAGAACGCGGAGCATATATCCCCTGCGTGCGGAACAAGATAATCCGATCGACTCAAATTACAGAATTACATAGAATGGCCGTTAATTTCCACCCCCCCCCTTCCCGCCGACCCCCGACCCCCTCGACTGATTGGCACCGATTATATGTATGTATACTAACTACATATATGTATGTCGTCTCAACTGTAGGCAAGGGAAGAACGGACGAAGCTGTATACTAAAGGCGCTCTGTCAAGCTGGCAAACGCAATCGCGTCGCATCAGGGGAGGAGCGGCTTTCATCTTTCCTCGACGAGATCCTCCACTCGGTCTTCACGTGAGTTCATGCGTTATGGAGAGAGACAGAGAGAGAGAGAGACAGAAAGAAAAATGAATAATGTTCTCGCGCGCGCGCGAGGATCTAACCGCGAGCTTTTTATTCTTTTTTTTTTGCCGTAGCTACCCGAGAGCGCATTCCGGTGACGACACTGACGAGGGTGAAGAGGATAAGGATGAGGCGACGGCGAGGAGGTGGAGGAGGGACAAAGATGCCGAGTACGACGAGGCTTACAACGCGACCGACGACTGCGATGAGCTCTACTCCGACTGTCCACGAATCTTTTGAATAAAAATGCATTTATAATGAATACCCGAATATTGCGCTCTCGGTTTGATCCGCTTCATTATTTATACCGCCGCATACTGCGCAGCACCTCGACTATACTCGTGCGGATGGGCCACACTCGTGACAATTAGGGATATACCTCGGTCTTGAAATATTTATTATTTCTATACCTGATTGTCGCGAGCTATAAATTACACATTTGAATATGCCCATCGTAACATTTTACTCACTGTAATTTTACATAGCTTATCGATTCTCAATGCTGCACGTTGAAACGTAAAAATCTCTTAGTCAATAACCAAATGACGCTAAGTGCGTAGCATCGAGTATATTTATTGCACACACTTCCAATTGAAAATCGTTATCGAGACAGCCGGCTAAAATTATCAAAGCCACAGAGAAGAAAAATAAGGTAAAGTGCAGGGTATAGACACCGATCTCGTGATATCTTGCTACGATGGTGTACAGCGTCAGCTTTACGATGTATCATTCGCTCGACTTTCGATTCGCCGAGAGACGACTTACATACGCGCATATAGAACGATGATCTGCCCTCTCGACATCCCGCGCGCGGCATCGCACGCGAAGTATTAAGATTCATGGAAATACGCAATAATAAAAGAAAGGGCAAGGTGGGAGATATCTAGCGGAGAAGACCATTACCCGGTGAGACGTATACCTACACACAAGTTGCATTTCTCTCTCTGGCGGATACTAGCATGTGCCGAGTTATGTTTAGTCGATGTCGTCCTGCGCATCGCTGCTTTCTGTCGACTGGTCTCTCGCGCATCGTATATAGCCGACCAAGACGACCAACTTGCGAACTATGCATAATCGCGAATCTCGTTCGGTTCTTCGTACAGTGGACGCACTTTTAACACTCGTTCGTTCTTCTTTTCTGCTGTTAATGTAACGTTCGCTCGGAGCTATTCTCGGTGGTAGTATACGAGTATTTCCGAACCCCGCTGAGCTATTTTTTTGATCGATATAATGATTACGGATTATTTATCCTTAGACCGAAGCGAATTAGCAGTTTTTGAGGTTGTATATAGATACTGTATCCGCAACCGCTGTATATATATTTGCACTCGATACGAAGAAATTTCTCGCGGAGCTCAAGTTTGCGCTATCGCAGGATATATATATATATATATATATGCGAGACATGCAATCCTAATAAAATAATGCAATTTTTACTATGTTTTCTAATAAACTTAGTAAAAACGCATAATATTATATAAAAGTTTCATATTTTGCTATATTATATAGGAAAATTTTAACATAAATTTGAGTAACATTTATACTAATTATGATTAAAATTTGCAAAATCAAGTTTTATTTTTTATGCTTACAATTTTTCCTATATAATATTGTAATTTTTCATATCGTCTTTGCTAAAGTATACTACAACTGTAGCAATTATTCTGTATAAATCAAGTCTGTCCCTGGATTGTTATGGAACATAGTAATTTTTAATCGAACTTTTTTCTCCGTGTATAATTAAGAAAATAGACGAAATCCACTGATTCATGTTAATTAGTTTTGTAATCAAAGAATGTCTTAGTACTATACGAAATCAGACGAGAAAAAGTATAGTTTTAAGCATAATGCCCAAAAATTATTATATAAAATAAAGGAGAACTTTGAAAATCTATTATAATTCTTTTATTATTACCATGAAAATCAAGCCATTTCTCTATTGTCGCTCGCAACAACCAGCTGCTATACTTACAGAATAAACATCTATGAATTAATGATATTTATTTAATTATAACGTATTAATTAATGATATTCAATTAATTAATTATTTATACTCTAAAAGTATGTCACTCAGGTACACATTAAGCTTATGACAATTAACATCGAGAGAGAACAATTGACTGTTTAGAAATAAGCTACTCGCTACGAATTAGTTAAATATATGTATACACAACGACCAATGCGAAATATTGTATTTTTCAAAGTAAACATTAACCGGGCAGTAATTAAGCTGTACTGATTTGATTAACATCCATGGTCCATGATTACAAGAAGGATGTCGATGGATAAACAGACCAATAGAAGCTGGAATGCTCCATAAACATACGAGTCGGAGCCGCAGTAACGATGTGTAATTGTGCAAGTCCGGAATGCCTTGGAGCCGCAAAGTGTCTCTATTATGTCTGCGACAATCAGCATTGGATAAATAAAAGACTTTGATGAGCTGCTCGGCCGTGCGGTAATGACTTCAACTTCAAGTGTGATAAAATTTCGGTTTACTTTCAGCTGCTATGCGATACTTCGACTGCTATAAGTAGCCACTTTTCTTTCTACAACGTAATCGTGCATATGTATTATTTAAAAATATAAAATGTGTAAGGAGTTTTGATGTCGAACGAGTATATTTCTTTGGCGAAACGACGAAAATAGTTAAGAAAACTGATTAAAATTCATGATGAACCGAGGGCAGTAAATCTGCATATCCGGGAGGTAGATGCATACGTAGTACGTGGATAAGAAGTGTCTTTCTATGCACAGCATGCATCTACTTACGCGCGTGTTAATATAATATGCACCTTTGGCCGCTTAAACCCTTTACCGCGACTCGTTCCGAAATTGTTCATCAAAAATCGAATCCACTTTTGATCAAGAATCCTCGTGACTCGTCAAAAGATCAAAGATCTTTTTTACATTTTTACAACCATGGCATTTACTATTACGCAAGAGATATTCAATCGCTTGAATATAAATTGGAAATCGAATTATCATAAAATAGAGTTATTCATATTTTTGTCGAGTTAAACGGATGAGCTGAATAAATCTCGTATCATCGCGGCATGAACGATCGATCGATCAAAGCGCTTAAAAAGCACTTTTTCACAACTCGCGCGGCTCATAAAAAAAAATAATTCAATCATACTTTTTAAATCTCTTTAACCCATCATCGTCGACAAACGCCATGAGTTGCAAAACACTATCGTTTAAAAATAAACAAAAAAGAGAGAGAACGATCTCGATTACCTCTGAAAAAGCTATCCTTGGCCTGCCAATAAATAAAAGCTGTCCTGCAGTGATCACGATAATATCCCATCCGCGGCGATCAAAAATCGTCGATCCGAGTGAAATAGTCGAGCGGACTATAGGGACAGTCGCGATAAAAGCGTCGGCATCCGTGTGGTCCTCGGCGGCGGCCAGTTAACTCCGCCGCGTGGTACTCGCGATCCCGGTAAATTTCGTATTCCTCGCTGGTCATCGTGGGCGTCAGCAGGGCGTGAAGAAGCTCTCCCAGGAGACTCGGCCCACCTCCGAACTGCTTCTCCGCGGCCTCGCACACCGAGCGCAGTAGGCAGCCCCGGTCCAACCAATTCTCCAGCATCCTGTACAGGCTCCACCTCGACAGCACTGCTGGAGCACACCATTTTTTGCTCTCGTTTTTTCCTCTCTCTCTCTCTCTCTCTCTCTTTCGCTCGATCCAAAAGGAATAGTTTATTAGCAAGCCCTTAGCTTGTAAGAAGACATTTTTTATCTACCTCCCGAGGGCTGTTTCTCTTTCTCCTTATTATCCCCTGACGTCCTTGCTGCTGCTGCTGCTGCTGTTGCCGCTCTGGCTGTATCGAGCTCGTGACCGACCCTCGTATACTGCGATGAATTATAAGGCAGATTGTAGTTGCATTTCAACACGTAACCGAGCGTCATGGACACCTCGCCCTCCATTGGCAGACCTAACCCAAACAACACCTATAAGCCAAGCAACTCTCCTGTATACACTTGAATTCTTTCTCCATTCAATTACCGTCTACGTTTTTACTCCACTGTCCTATACACTTTAGATTCACTTTCGCTCGCAACTTATTTCAATTTTTCACGCTCTTTTCAATCGACTACTATTAATTTAGTATATATAACTAGTATTATTATTACAAATAAAAAGACTACTTTTGTCGACTGAACTATACCATAAACTGATAAATATATTTTTATCGGTCTTAGAGTCTCTTAATAATAGTGGCAATCAGATTGCCCTTGTTTGCACTCATCCCCGTAGAATCTGTAATAAATCTAAATTAATTAAAACGTGAAATAAACTTTATTAGAAAAGGGCAATCTGACTGTACCCTCTATTATTTATCAGTTTATATTATTATTATTATTAATTAATTAATATTAATAACTATCGTTAACTTAGTTAAATTGTGCATAAACCATTTTAAGTTTCATTCAGTTCAATACCGCTGTAGTTCAATACTTGACCATTCCATTTAAAGAAATTTGATTTACATTTATCGTTGATCGATCAGTCAAACCCCTCGATTCGATACATTGATGATCTTTACCTGTACTTTAGTCTCACTGCCCCCAGGATCAGGATAAACCAAAGCCCTGCGTCTTCGGAGTAGACGCACCAGATCGCTACTGTTGCTGCTGCCGCACGTCTCAAAAAGCCCAACGAGGATGAGGCAAAGGAGAGTCGACCGGTTCATCGTGGCTTGACCACCAACTAAAATTCTCTTCGCGCGGGTCACGCGCAAATCTGGAAATAAAAAAAAACAGCAGAAGAGAAAAGAGATAATACGAGCGAACAGCAGTCGCGTTTATCTCGAAATGTGTACATAACTGAGCATTTAGCGCCTCGACGCTCTAACGACCTGCGAAGCTACGGACAGCAGCAGCAGACACACGAGACGAGTACAGGCACAGGGTCCCGGCCAGTTCACGAATAACGAGTTTACAAGCCGCGAGCGACCCGCGAGAGAGCATTAACCGTCCAAATGGCCGGCAACGAATTTACTCGCTTTTGGTAAGTATATGCGCTGCTGTTTCGTGTGCGTTTTTTTTTTTTTTTTAATAATTTTAAATACGTATCGCTACTCGATCGTTTCGCTATGATAACGTAAATATATATAGGGATCTAAAATAATAATAAAATATCGCAGTGTTTCATTATTGATAATAAAGAGAATACGGAATAATTAAGTTTGAAAAGTCTGTAACTTTACGACAGGATTGAAAAAGGGCATATTTCTATACTATATAAAGCTCGAGAGAAGATGGCGATATTAAAGTCACCCGACACGGCGCGTTCAAAGAGAGATATATTTCGGCGAGCTGCGCGACTAGCTTTTGACGAACGTTTAATAGTGCTCGGAAACGGCGCCTTGGGATAGAAAGGGACACGCAGACACAGAGAGAGAGAGTTTAATCCTGGCGAAATCAGAGAGTCGAGAGAGAGAGAGAGAGAGAGAGAGAGAGAATCTTGTTAGAAACGAGTGCACTTTCGTGTTGACGCAGCCAGGCAGTGTCGGCCGTTATTCTGATTCTTTCACGAGGCGAGGTCAGCAGCGCCGTGAACTCGAGCGGCCCCTCACGGGATATCCAGAATTCGGAAATGGCCAGTATCCTGCAGCGACCAATCCGCGCCGTCTCCTTTCCGGCCAGCAGTAACATGGGCGTAAGTCTATTTCTCTCTCTCTCTCTCTCTCTCTATCTTCCACACCTTATATATATATATACGTATATAGTTAGGGTACATAAGCTAATGGGGCGGCGTGTTGCAGATCTTCTTCGCACTGGCGGTGCCTCTGGAGGATCCCGTCAATTCCGTCTCCGTCTCGTACTTTTTCGAGGCCAACTACCTCCTGCCCGCCAACACCACCATCTACGGGGACTTGGCCGACACCGCCAAGGCTACCACCAACACCAACGCCAGACGTAGACGTCGTAGCATCGACCGCTCGACCGTATACTCCGTCCTCCAGAACAAATTCGAGAGGTGAGCGAGACGCCCGTTTATAGTATAGTTGCACACTTTGCGCCGCGCAGGCGTTTATTAAAATGTGGAGCCTAATGGACTTTGAATTTTCGGCTTATCTTCGGCTGAGCACGCCTCGTTGAGCTTTTATGACCGCCCGGACCCGGTGAACAAGCTGTATTATCCGTGCGTAAGCTTAACTTCCGGTCTCTCTTCTTCTTCTTCTTTTTTTGTTGGTGTCGAAGACTCTTTGCTGAGTTTTCGTTTCTTCGCTTCGTTTGCTGCTCCTTAGCCGCAGCCGTCGCAGCCACTCTCTGTGTGTGTTCTGTGTTATATATGTTGCCGCAGAGATAGCGGCCGCTGCTGGGGAATTATTTTTCGAAACACGAGCGCGTTCCCTGCTGTTTGGTTAACGGGGATACAATTGTTCCAGTTTTCGACGGAATAACGTTACACGGCCACACAACTACATTTTCAAACTTAATTTGGAACTCGGCTATTTTAAAGTTATAAGGTTAAAATGTCGATGCGGTAATAAAAAGAAATTTAATCACGTCTCTGGATAAATAAAACTTTAGTTCTCGAAAGGAATCGGCAAAAATGTTTACTTTTTTAATTTCGCTCGGTGAATCCAGTTGGATTAAGAAAGGATATTTGATTTCTTCTCAAGACAAATTTTCAAACTTTTCATTAAAAAAAATGCTAGTTTTAGAGATCATCTAATTAGTTCACGAACTGATTCATTCAAGAGAAGATGTGAAGATTCTAGTCGGAGATATCTTTCAAACGAATAGTAAAAAAAGTTAGAAAAATATAAAATCGAGAGCCAAAAGTACACTTTTCCATCTAAGAACAAATCTCTATGTTTAAACCTACTTAATAGTTCTATTATATAAAAAAAGTAAACGAAACTGCAAGTTTTCGCGGAAAATAACTTTTTAATTTACAAGTCCTTTTAGCGCTAGAGTCCCAAGTTCATCGGTCGAACTTTTTAAACGCGCCAAACACTTTTTTTCACAGTCAACACGAGGCAGAGGCGGCGGCGACGGCGGTCTTTGACGTAATACTTCATTAAAAAGTTGTTAAGAATTTAAAGTAAACTTCATTGTGTTGAAGGTTCTATACCAATATCCAGAACGGCATTATAATTAGTTTCCGTGTAATGAACTGCTAAGAAAAAGTTCGCCATCGCCATAAAACTGCCTCGATCATCTTCCTCTCGGTGCGCATTCTTTCCATGCGGCACCAACAAAGGTCCCAGTGGAAACAATTGAATTTGACTCCGGGTATTACGTTTAAATATACATTTTATCGCGGTCCATTGCAATATCACAAATATTCGCGCGTGCACCGATTTACAAGAGCAATATGCAGTTCGGGATGTGCGCGGAACTAATAAAAGGAGGAGACTACCGCGCCAATGCCTCGCCCCCCTCCTTTCCCCATCTGGTGAAATATCCAAGCGGAGCAATAGGAAAGAATACGAAATTTCTTTTTCTATCGCTCGCTCATAAAGTCGATAGGAGAGACATAAGCCGTTTTACGGTTTATGTTGTATTTTTCCAAAATGTACGAATTTTACAAAAGTTATGGCCTCTCCCGCTGTGTATTTCGCTTTGTGTCGTCACTCCGCTCCGCTCTGACGAATACACCTTATCTTTTTCAATTTCAGAGATATATCGCGAGCACGAGAATGCAGTTGCATTTATAAAGAGAGATTACAATCTATCACATAACGTTCTGATAAATTGGAAACTGCATATTCTGTTTATTTGGTATAGTCGATCGAGTTACTCGATTTCTTTGTAGATCTATTTACATCTATCAGTTCGTGGATACTTTTATGGATTCAGGTGAAAAATATATTGTTCGTTTCATATGGATATATAATATTTTTTTGAAACTAGCGCGTTGATAGTATAATACAATTGTTAAAGCAAAGAATTTCGGTGGTATTCCTGTGATTTATGACAAACAGCAATGAATGAAGGATACTTTCACCGAGAATAAATGATTTTCCTTGTAATAATAAGAGCCTTGGGAAATCCATCATCATAATAAGGGTAAAAAGAATGTTTTTTTCGAAAAAAGGATCATCTATCTAAAGTCTACAGATAAGATACCAAAATACCGGACGGCAAAGTTTGCCCGTTACGAGATATAATCGATAGATATAATAAGATAAGTAGTAAAGTTCCAAGTGTGGTTAGACAACGCGTACGTACTTACATACGTGCACTACCCATGTTAATTTACATAATAACGCCTATCTTAATTTCCACATTTCTTTATCCACGTTTTTCCCGAACGATATTTCGAAACCATAATACAAAAGCACCTCGCTATATAGATCAATACTAAACGCGCGTGCAATAATTCTAAAAGGAAGCTCGTCGGCATATGAATAATTTCAATTTCATCAAACAAATCCGAAACGGCCTGAAAATTTACTCCGAAAAGGAAAACAAAAGCTGCAGGAGGAGGAATAAGACGAAGAAGAAGAAGATACAAATCCGCGGCGCGAATGTTTTATGTATCGAAAATTCCATTGAAAGTATCCACACGCTTCTCGCAGCTTCTCTATACATTTCACAAATGCACACCCACGCACAGTAAAGGAACCTGTACACAACTGTTCCAAAAGATTGTTTCTCCGTTCTATATACACACACACACTCATATGGTATATATAACGGAAGTATCTGGTTTCATTAAAGCGCCGGATTCCCAGGACACGAGTGCTTGCTCCGATCAATCTGCGAGGCATCGGAATATCCGCTCGAGCACAACGGAATGCTGGGAGACGTCTTTCACGTTGTCTTCACGTAAGTCCTATCATTTGTCAATTACGCTGTCGGTCGATTACACCGTCTCTCTCTCTCTCTCTCTCTCTCTCTCTTGCTCGCTCGACTCTCTTCCCGACACGCTGACAGCTCCTCCTCCGCCGCAGCCGCTGCTGCCGCTGCTGCAGCTGTTAGACGAGAGGAAGACGAGAGAGCCCCTCGGCGAAAGGCGATAGTCAAATATGCGCCGAGGCTAATTCAATTTTACGATGGGTATATTAGTGACGTTAAGTGGCAGGTGCAAGAGATTCTTTATCGTCTGCGGAGATAGAGAGAGAAGGAGAGAGAGAGGAGGGTATAGGTTGATGCCACCGCACGCTTTGACCCAAGGTCAATGTTATAACGATCGATTATATAAGTGCGGATGCGACGCGCGGCTTCGTGGCCTTGATCAATTCGCATTTATAAAAAAAAAAAATAAAAAGAGCGCGTGCACTGGGTTTTCGCGCTACATCTATATACGTGTTTATGCCACGTTGGGTTTACATACGGGTACATTAAACTGTGTCGGAAAAAAAGATATAGATATCTATATGCGAATTATTTACAATTATTTGTTTTTAAGATTCAGAATGGTTTTAAAAGTAAATCACACGTGCAGAAATAATACATCTTATATTTCTAAATATTTGTAACTAATATTGGTATTGGTTTAGTGAGAAGAATGAAAACAGTCTGCAAAATCCAGGCATTACTAGAAAAGTGAAAAATTTGGAGAACCGGAAAAAAAAGAAACGTAATTTTTGGTCGCATAGTACACAGACGACGAAATTCACTTAAAAATAAAGCTACACAAGCCGCGAGCATACGCTCCAAGATTAAAGTAGATTAAAAAAGGTCAGCCTCGCGGCGGTTTAAAATTGCAGTATAGTATAGCTCTGCACGGACGTGTATCGGTCGTTAATCGGAATATCCTCGCCTCAGTTCTCTATATAACCATCGGAATTACAAGTCGCCTACGAGCGCGGACGAAACGAAGAGAACGAGGGGTGCGGTCCCGGGGAAAAAAAATAAGCCAAGCTGTGCGTCTACATGTGAAAGAACGTGTGCATAACGTGTGGCACTTGGGGAATCTAGCCGAGTTAACTAGGACGTCGGTGTTTTATATATATACGAACTGGTAGGCGCGCGCAGGAATCTTCGAAATTCACTGGGACGTAGGAAAAGTCGGAAAATGTGGGACAGTAAAAGCGCTCCAGTATATAAACGCAGAGAGAAAGAGTCCAGAGGCCTCACGGCAGCAGCAGCAGCAGCAAAAAGGCTTGTACACACGTTGATATATATATAAAGGAGAGGCGCGTAGGCGACTGCCGCCGAGGAAATTTCGTTTAGAAGTTTTCTCGCGCCGCGTTTTCCCTCATTTTCGCTAAGGCGCACGCGTCCTCGGTTATTTTTCAGCCGAGGGATATTTTTCTCGCGGCTATCCCTTTGAGAACGGAAGAGAAGGCGCGGACAGAACGCGAGCACCTATGCAGGGAGCTGCTGCCGCTTCATGCATAGACTCGTGGATAAAAGAAGAAAAAAAAAGAGCTTGAGACCCCTCGGGCGTCGAGCTGCATTGTCGGCCGAGGTTTGCGGGCGAAAAATCGAGGAGCTAACGGACGAATTTTCAGATAAGAGACATACTGGCGTGCTCGTATAGGTGCAGTAATAATTTAAGGCAACTCTATACAATATAAATCAAAAGATAAGTGAGTTTAGAATAATTAATAGAGAGGACACGATTTGTTTTGCCGTAGGCCGTCGAGTTCGAGACCGGAGGATCACTTGCCGGACGGGATTATCGAAGCCGAGCTTAAGGGACGCAATGGAACCTGTTCCCATTACTATCCGCTCTGTCCCCTCGGTCTTTTCGACTTGATTGGAATTCTCCTGTGAGACCTGCTGTATGCGTATCTATCTCTCTCTCTCTATATATATATATATACCTGCGAGCAGATACGAAGGCGCTGACACACCGCTATACACCGGAACGCGGCTTAGGCAACCTACACCCCTTGTCTTATGAGCTGACTTGTACTACTGCCTAATTGTATAGCGTCGTTGAATACAGTCGTGTATATACACTCGTATATATCAGCTCTGTTCAAACCCTTTTATGGTTGGCGTATATGCGTATAAGGTAAGCTTGTGTAATTTATGCTGTATGTATTTACATATGTAGATTGTACATGTCTTTCTTCCATGTCCCTATGGAATGTACGATGATCGCCCATAATTGCTTTATTTATAAAAGACTGATGGTAAATTATGTAAAAATGAGTATATATATATATATATGTGTGTGTGTGTAATGAGATTATCAGGTCTACATAAAAGTCACACGATTTATATTGTCAATACTTTATTCATGTAAATACCAGTAAT
Organism: Megastigmus stigmatizans; assembly: GCA_900490015.1. Taxonomy (NCBI): domain Eukaryota; kingdom Metazoa; phylum Arthropoda; class Insecta; order Hymenoptera; family Megastigmidae; genus Megastigmus; species Megastigmus stigmatizans. The sequence continues at coordinate 25,742 of UELV01081278.1, forward strand.
AAATACACATCTTCGTTATCCCACATTCATTTTTCAAAACGCCCAATATGTGAACGAATAATATATTTGTATCGCATAAATATATAATATCGTATATGTATAATTTTGTTTAGCATCGAATTCCCGTTACACTTATATACGAAGAATTAATTTGTATCGACGCTCTACGTATAAAACGGTATATCACGACAGTTGACGCTATCTGAAAATGTGACAAGGAGAAATATTCATAAAAATACCACTGAACGATTCGTTCTCTACAATTTTATATATATAATTTTGCGAATAACGCGCAACATTTGTGCGCGACAAAGAATGAATTTAATATAAAAATTTTCCACGCCAGCACGTTGAACATTGCACAAATATCCCGAAACAGAAAAATAGAAACGACAAATTTCTCCTCATCCATTTCCACTTCTTCGCATCGATGAAACACCGCATATATATATGCAACGCAGGATTTGCAGCGGAAAACAATCGTATAAACGTAAGTATTCCACTTATCCATATCCCGCCGCCGATTGAAATAGCGCGCTTAATACAACATTTTTCGAGTTGACAGTAACAAGGAGCGGGTAGAAAAAAAAGCGAGAGCCGGTAAATTTTTTCGCCGGTATCGCACAATAGTCTCTCTCGACTCGTTCTCTCTCTCTTCATTCTATATACGCGGGAGCTTTGTATAAAACTTTCAAAGCCTCCCACCTCTCCCCTTCCCTGCGCGCCACGTCACAATGAAATAAATTTGAATCCCCTTGATTCCGAGGCAATTTCGTTTCTCATGTTAATCGTGTCACATCCAGAAACTTTCTTGACCGAGGCTAGCAGTCCCTCGCACGCGCACACACTCATATGAATCCTATACCCTTACACACGCGCGCACACACACGCACACACTCTGCAGTGAAATATTGAGGCAGCTGGTAGAGAGAGAGAGAGCGCGAGAGAGAGAGAGAGAAAGCGCGCGTCGAGTGACTGGAATGTCGTTAAAAATTAACCTACGAGGAAAAATTCATTTCCAGAGTCATTCTGCTGAAACCTCTTAAAAAGGTAGCTCGGTGCTGCAAGCGAGAGAGAGGAGTATAGCTACAGCTGTGCACTGCACGGCCCCGTTTGAAAATTCATGCGGACGCGTATATAAGCAGCGCTGCAGCTCTACCCTTTTTCTCCTCTCTCTCTCTCTCTCTCTCTTGCCTGCAGCTGCTGCACATTCCCTCGCTGCACGAGAAAAACCTACACTACTATATACCGCGGAGAAAAAAGTGTGTGTGTGTGTATAGGTAGCCGACGAGGCGACGCTATACACGGAGAAAAATACTCTCTTTAAAATTACTATAATCTTTACTAATGGCGAGACAGAGTCAAATTATGAGAAACTTTACAATAATTATAAAACTTATTAGCATACATTCAATAATTTCCGCAAGTCCTGTCACTGAAAAATGATTAGAGTAGTAACTAAAAATTGCTAACGTGTATACTAAAAATTATACGCAGTAAAATTTCAATAACTTTATTTTTTAATTTAGTAAATAATATTATGAATTTTGCTAAACAGTAGAGTAAAATCAGTTATTTATACACTAAAAAATATTACTTTTGAAATTGGTATACCAAGCTTTTAATATTTGATATAAAGTATAGTAATAATTTAGTAAGTAGATGCTAAATCTATGTTTTCATTTGTTCAGAAATCGCGAATATATG
>UELV01081288.1:0-11532 GCA_900490015.1 Megastigmus stigmatizans
AAAAAAAAACAGCGTTCAAAGACATTTTCCGCCGACTATACTTTTTATATCAAGTGATAAACAATGGAAAGTGTGTAATTAATTGCATGTAATTTTTTCCGCTGATTCCGAATATATAATTTATTTTACCGAAAAAATTGTAACTTATTTGTTATTAACAATTTAATTGTTTATAACGCTATAACTTTTTTATTAATTGATATTGAAAAATATAAGTGAAACCAAAATGTATATTTTTTCATTTAGAAATTTTTACGTATCTTGTAAAATTTTGCTATGTTGCATATTTTACAAGATATTGACAATAAACCATAACGTATATGCACATAGGTGGGCGTAGCCTATGTTATTGTTTATTATAAATATCTTGGAAAATATGCAAGGTAGCGAAATTTTACAAGAGACAAAAAAGTTTTTAAATGTAAAAATATACACTTTGGCGTTAATTTTATTTTTGAATATTAATTAATAAAAAAGTTATAGCGTTATAAACAATTAAATTGTTAATAACGAATAAGTAACAACTTTTTCGATAAAATAAATTATATATTCGGAATCAGCGAAAAAAATTACATGCAATTAACTACACACGTTCAATTGATTATCACTTGATATAAAAAGTATAGTCAGCGGAAAATGTCTTTGAACACTGTTTTTTTTAGATACTGAGCGCTATCTTGACCTTGCCACAGTAAATTAGTAAAACTTTTAAATAGATTTTGACGAGCAAATAATATCGTTCTTAATTATGCTCATTGCAATGAGCAGGCATAGATTTTTCATATAAAAAAGGTGATGTTTATGCAAAATTTTGCAATTTTACAATTTTTTCCTGCATTTAGGGCGCCATTTTGTCGCCGCCATCTTGAATTTAAAAAAAAGTCCAACGGCATTTTAAAGAGCATATAAAAATTCACGATTTGTAGTATTTGCGATGATTAGGCTCTGCTTTTTCATGTTCAAAATTTGACATTTTTGAAAAAAATGCTGAAAAATCTTGATTTTTTAGTATAAAAATTATTATAACTTTTTACAAAAAAATGATAGGTTAATGCTGACTACGGCATTCGAAAGAGAAGATTTTAAACCATCGGAAATGGTACTTTTCAATTTTTTTCTGGACCGATTATGTAAAAAGTTATAGCGTTGAAAGTTCAGACAAAATTTTGGACATTTGATACGAAAAGGGTTAATCAGTACTCGAAAACATTGTGTTCTATATAAATATTGTTTATAACAACATCATTAATGCATGTCACAAACAAGAGCATTAAAAAAAAGATGTTTGTTAAATTACGAGTAAACTATCATCGTTGGGAGTACCTAGCGTAAGAAATATTTTCTTGGTCTTAGCGCACCCGTGTTCAAATTCATTAGCTCTCTTTTTTCTTAAATTGACTAAATATTAACTTGTTATAAACGCACAATTTTGTTATTGATAAAATTTTTATTCACTGTACTATGTTTATATTATATGCATTTCAAAAATCCATATTAAAAAATCTTGAAAATCTTTTCTGAACGATCGATGGGGAAAATTCCTAAACGCACTGCTAATATATCTAATATATACAAAATGATTTTGGTACTCGCTAAGCTAGTAAGGAATCAGACAATAGTATTGTTTATTATATCTATATAAATATATATTCTCATGTATATTGATCCAGAAATCAATGTCATATTCTTATTCCTTACTCTTTCGGTTATATCCTCGTCTATCCCGCATGTTTCCGCTGCAGCTCGGCTACACCAATGCGACGACAGTCGCGGAGAGCTCGTCATTTAAATTTCTTCATTGCCGATACATACGCATATATATATATATATATATATATATATATACGCATCTACAAATACGCACGCTATATACATTGTATAATTGCGGACCACGCGAGTGATATTTGACACGAGTGCACGTTATATGGCGTGCATATGTATGAATAATATCGGCTGGTTGGGTGATAGAAAAAAAAAAAAAAGAGAAAAGTGGGAAACGCGGTATAATGAGCGCTCGGTGCCAGCGCGGTACGATGCAGCGGAGGATATAGCGAGTGCCGAGTGCGTATATTATCTCGGACCGCAAGCTGCACCGTCCACGCCGCTGCTGCACACCGACGTACAGCGATTTAATCGTTTTTCCCGCATCTCGCCGGCGCAGTCTTCTACGCGACGCTCGCGAGCTCGCGCGAGAGAGCTACCTTATTATATACCATTCGCCGCTCGTGGCTGGATTGTGCGATCGACTGTGTTTTTTGTGCCTTTCAGTTTCATACCCTTTTGCGCGGCCTATAGCTTTGGAGGCTCCTTTGCAAGGTAGTTTGGCCATTGTTTCTTTATTTTTCTCTTAAATTAAATCGTAATTTGACGAGTTCTTTTTTCTCTGCGGTTCAGTATTTATATATAGTTTTTTCTTTCGGATTAGCGCGAGACGAGAATGATTCAACGAGAAACAATGTGAAATTTATCTTAAGAGTATCTTAATTGATGAATCATTGGCGTGATGCTGACAGAGGATGTATTTCTTTGTTATTTGAAAGAAATTTTCAAATGTTAATTTTTATTTGAAAAACCTACTGGATCTGGGGTTATTGATTTATTGGGATATTGTGATTTAGAGCACTTCATTGTCTTGATTTTCCACGGTGCTTCGATGTAGATACCGATTTTAACGTTCGCGCGTGTACTAAACGAAACAAACCAAACTCTTTTTTTCTGTAAGTAGTCTTGTTTCAAAAGATCTGAATTAAATCTTTTTATTTCATCAGCGACAAATGTATCGTGATTTAGTAGTAAGCTCTCACTTTAATGACTACCTGTCAATGCAGTAAGTAGCTTGTCACTTTGAACACGGGAGTATAAGGAATAGTGTACGTTTAAGATTAGATATTGAAAAATTGGTGCGAATTACTATTTTATAAACATTATTTCTATAAATAAAATTCGGTTTTATATCGTAGCAGATCATGGAAAGTTTTACATGGAAAACTTGTATGTTAATTCATGTAATGATAAGTAATTGATAAATTGCGAAAAAGATCTTATAAAGTTTTTGAATAACATTGTGTCGATGTTGGTTACATCGGAGATTATTGATAAAAGTAAACGTTATGACTAGAAATACAGAGGTCAATGTCGAAAGGTTTGTTATTTAAATGTCAATTCGAGATTTTTGTTCCTAATTGAGATAACAACGCTGATATTGTGAAATCATCACTTGCATTGGAATGCTTTGCATCGAAAGGTATAGTTTTTTTTTTAAACCTAAGCTTAACTTAGACGCGCTAAGTATTACGAACTAGTTTGAAAAAATACCAAGTTTAATCGAAGTATATTTAGATTAGATAAAAAATGTATGACTGATAACAAAGATCTTAAAATATAATATAATGAGAGAAGAAGATGATTGATGAGCAATATTGATGATAAGAGTTTGGGATAAATATTGTTTACGTCTGTTGGTGTCCGACATTTAATGATTATTTTTGGTATTCTAATTAAGTATATCGATAAAAGATCCTATGTAAGTACCGTCATATTTACGCTTAGAAAAGGATTATAACTGTTGAAGTTTTCAGATTCGAGCTTTGTGCTCGTGTCAGCCTGAGTTACGTTCTACGAATGCCCGACATTATTAACTATTATGGCTGCGCGTGTAGCAATCACAATTGTATTAACTACATCAAAATAGCAATAAGTGTCGCCGGTGCTTGCACGTGTGAGCTCTCCATGCGTGATGATACTATTTGACGGCAAGATGGATGACACTTTAAGTAGTAATGGCCGTTGAGAATTTAAAAATGAATAAATATTGAAAATAGCCAGTAGGCAAGGACTATTTCTTTTAAAATTTCGTTAATAGCCGTTAATTTAGTCCAAAGAATTGTATTTTCTCAATATATAAAATCATCAATCGAAGTAATATATAACGCCGGGCGTGCAATCCAAGTACCGTCATAATGTCAGCATCATAACCTCCAATTTGTACTGCACGCATGCTTTCAATTTTCTTCGAATCGTGTACTTAATCTTAACGCGTTGCCCAGTCACGTGTGACTGCATGGTACACACACGGGCCAGTGTCCTGTGTTTACACGTGTCGTGTGCTCCGCGCTATATGGGCTGCGATGTGGTCGAGTTTTAGCAAGGAAGAATCGCTTATACTGCAATAGAGATAGTATAACTATAGCAAATGCTTTTCCCTGTGTTTTATTGTTGATAAATTACCGGCATTATAGTATTTTGATTCCAGTAAAAAAAAACTACTTGAATTTATGGAAAATGAGGTCATCGTTGCACTTCCATGGCTTATGATCTACCATTTCGCAAAGTTTCAGCCAGATATTTAAAGACAGATATCAAATGATATTTCCACAAAGTTTTCGGAACATCCGTTCAGACGTGAAATTTTTGTGGGCTTGCAATCTCCTGCAATATTTAAATATTGGCCTAAAACATTGCCAAATAATAGATTATAAGCCAAGGAGTGCAATGATGTCTTTATTTTCCACAAATCTTATTAGTTTTTTTTACTAGTACTCAAAATACTGTAATATCGGTAAAGTAGGACTATCACACCCCTTAAAAAGAATAACATTTCCGATTGCTTTAGAAATGAGGGATTTATTCTTAACGGATACCATGTCACGATGCATCTTTTTATTCGTTTCAAATACACATTTCACTTTAATCGATGAAAATGAGAAAAGTATTTTTCTTTTATTTAACCATAGTTACATAAGAATTTACAAATTATTGTGAGCTTTTTTATTTATAAAATAATACCGGAACCATGCCATGCTCTAGTACACTTTTGCTGTTCATTTATTTTACATTTTGTACCTATACCTCTTCTTGAATAACCGCATAATTCGAGATCCTCCAATCCATAGTTCTATTCTTTAAAATTGTATCGGTTAAACTAAAGCTTTATAAAAATACATCCTTTTTCTATAAGTATTATCAATATATTATTACAGGATCAACGTGCGCAATAAAACATATCGAAAATGTCGGGTGGTGACTACGCGTCAGTAGTGGAAAGCTTGGGGGAGAAGCTCAAATCGTCGCCGAAATTCGTGATCGGTGGTATCGAGATGACGATTGACACCGGCGACCTCGACGAGGTGCACACTGAAAAAGCTGAACGGGAACTGCGCGAGACACCGGAGCAGGTTCAAGAATCGCTCAAGGTCCTCATGGATATGCTTGCAGGTCAGATTGTTTTTTCCCCCTTGTTTTGTCCCTACTTTTCCATGTATGCAAACGCCTTGATATCACGTTTAAGCTGTTGATGGCTTGGATAAAAGTGGAAAATTACGCGAACTGGTAGTGGCGTTGAGCCTTTGCGTCCGAGACTTTTAAATTAACGATAGTACGTAGTGGCATTTGAAATATTTCCTTAAAAGTGAAGATGTAAAAGAATGCATTAATTACCCGTAACTGGTTTTGATAAGTAACGTATACAAATGATACTATTTTTTTAATGCATCGACGTATACATGTGCAGCAAGTTAATTTGCGAACAATCTGATCTTGAAATTTACGACTTTCCTCAAAAAGAAAAGAAGTTCTTTTCTAGCTATCACAAAGTGACCAAGTGACTGCGCTTGACATCGATCATTCAATATAATTAATTGAATTTCAATGGTTAGGTCTTACTTTTTAATGATATAAAAATTGTTATTTTTGCTTACTATAGTATACATTGATGAATGTAAATTTACCTCTCCTTCGAAACATAAAAATCTTATCGCAAAGCAAAGTTGGATGAAAAAGTTCATTAACATTTTTAGAGCTTTGCTTTATTATAGCTGACTATAATCATAGGCTTATGTTGTGGATAATAGTAGTAGGTGAATTTTCTAGTAGAAAAATTTATTTCAATCATTTCAACCAGTTTGTAGAGTAAAAGGCATATTTGAAAATCCGCGCTATTTTTCATCATACAGTTTATGATGAACTGCTCCAATTTGATACGTACTTACAAAGTTATTAAGTGTACTCGCACATATGTGACTTTACTTTGCTTGGACCACAGGGTCTTTGAAGGACACACATTTGTTAACAAACTAGTAAATATTATTTAACCGCATATTCGAAAAATTTTTATATACTTGTCTTCGCAACTACTTTGGTGTATATTAATTATTAGCAGTTGCCTTGCATACTTTTGAATCATGTAGATTTTTTTCTAAATTATTCATGAATTGAAAAAAGCGATGACTTGCCAAAACATTGAGCATTTTTAATACTCATAACTTTCTTAAGCATCGGTTATTTCAGAAATATGAATGATGTACAATACGAACTTAATTATAGATGATAACTCGTACACGAAAAAAGTGTGTCAATTAATTTTCATTTACTCTCAAAGTAAAAAATTTACTTCTTCATTATTTCAAATGCAATTGTAGGTATGACAGGATTGCGTTGAAAATGTTACGTCAGATTTCATTCTGATAAGCCTTAAGATTTCATCAACTGGTGCATTTATCTTTAGTCTATTACTATAAAACGTTAGATCGGAATATTATTGTTACTCTGGATATAAATTTTTGTTGTTGATTTCGCTCGTTTCTTACGTACGCGGCATAAAATAAAACGACTAACGTGACAGGATTTTTTGTTAACGCCAATGTTTTCGATTTATGTGAATAATGCTCTGACGCAGTGAATGCAAATTTTTGCTGTTAATAAACAAACATTTCATTTGTCGTTAAGATGTTCCATACGTCAAAAATTTGCTTTACAAATCACGTGGGCTATTTCGATGAAAAGTGGTTATACTTATTTTATCTCGTTTCCGGCATGTTATGCTTGTGATATATAAGTAATATAATATTTGAATACTAAAGATGATGATTTCTTAGAAATGTTACTTTGGGCTACCCTAGTAGAAGATTATTTAGTTTTACCGAAGCATCTTGATAATTAAGCAATATTACACTATTTTTAATTAAAACGTTCAATGACTATGAATTTCTGGAAAAAATTTTTAAACCACAAACACATATCGTATTTTGCGAACAAAATTCATATGATTCTTTTTCTTTTAGAAGAGGAAGATTTATTCATACCGTACGAAGAAGTGTTCCTGCAAAAATTCCTTCGGCCCTGTAAATGGTACCCAAGAAGTGCTTACAAACTGGTACGTCATTGTCATTAAAATAATTAAAGAAAAATTCAAGTAGCTGCATGATAATGAAATGTTTAAAATATGTAAAATATGTGTAATTATCAACAGTACTTATGTCGTTAACGCGACAAGTTTGCTAGTCTCTAGATAGGGTTATCGCTACGATTATATTTAATAGCACTTTGAAATGATAATTTTATGCATTCTTACATCACAATTCGTTACTAAATATGTAGTGCAAAAAAAGTTTGGAAAAAGTAATTTTTTTTTTCCCTTTAACTACAGAAGCTCATAAAAATTACTTTTAATGCTTCAGAGAAATGTTGTTTATCGAGTAATGAATAGTTTATTATACCACAAATGAAATAAGTTTTGCGAACTTCACAGATAAGAGATAAGTCTTTTTCTAAATTAAGTTTAAGTGATCTTCTAATGAGTTTACCTTTGTACCTAAATAAAGTAGTACGATGGGTGAGACAAGGCCTCAAGTGCGATAACATCATAACGCCCAGTGCATCGAAAATATTATTCCATATTATAGCTGAATTACAAGTCTAAAATATCGAAGTGATTAATTGTAGCGTTGAGAAATTAATAAGCACAAAGTATTTTTTACTTGATTGACGACAATTGATGTTCGTATTATTGATGTTTGAGCCCGATTTCTTTTTTTCTAGAATAGTTTGAATTACTGCGACTATATTACTGTCGTAAAAGAGATAAATTAATAACGTTACGTTCTTTTTTTCTATAATACTTAGCTTGTTTTATAACTGATGAAAAATGAACGATACGTTGTGTTCCTAAAGGGAAACTCTTTATATTTGGAATTTTTTAGTACTTTTGTATAAACATGTACAGGAAGTACAAACACTCCTAGTAGAAATTTAGTTAAGTTATTTATGCACATTATATTATGCAGATCTACAAAATTTATAACACAAATGACGTAGACATTTTTCCAAGTCATGACAAAGAATTTAAAAGTTTAAGCGTCCAAGGAATTTTCTAAAACTCATTGTATTCGCATTTCCTCTCTCTCTTTCAACAGATAAAGCGATTCTACGAGTACAGGAAAAACCACCCGGAGTACTTTGAAAATTTAGTGCCGAGCAACGAGCGTGCGATATTCGTGTCGGGGGTACTGACACCGTTACCCCGACGCGCCGCAGATGGGGTGAGACTCGTTGTGATCGAGGCCGGCCGCAAGTGGAACCCCAAAAAGGTGACGCTCAATCAAATCTTCCGAGGGGTTATAATGAATTTGGAAGTAGCTGTCACCGAACCCAAGACACAGGTATGAACTACTTGGGCTGTTACTCTATCGATGCGCTGAGATTATTTGAATAGTTCGCTCAGAGAATTATTCATTTATTAAAACAATTAATATTATTATTGCATTTAATTCGATAAATTCCTAATCTTATCAATTTTTTGTGTACACAATTATTTATGGGGTAATTAAAAAATATTTGTTTATAGAGATTATTTTGTCTAAATGTCGATTTGAATCATGCAGCTTTGTATGAATTCACAAAATAATAAATATAATAATATTTATTATTAATTACTCTTGTTTTTCTTTGGATTTGCTGTTATATTATACATATATCGTTATCTGTGTAAATTAAAATGCACATATCTGACATGGATAAGATGCAGGATGGTGCAAGACTATACATACGTGCGTTGATATAACACCAGACAAACAGATTGTTTTGTGAAACTGGAATTTTAATTTTGATAAAAACTACACACTATTATAAAGTTAATTTAAACTTTTTTACACGCATTGATTTTGTGAAAGATTCGGAGTTTATTTGGATTTAATTCGTAGAAGAAAAGAAACTTATCAGGGCTGATGAAATAGCTAATCGATTTGCAATTATTAGCTTTCTACGATTCTAATAATGGTCACTATTTTAAGGTTTCTGGAGTCCGTGTACTGATAGATATGGAAGGTTTGAGTTTGGGCCAGGTGACCTACTTCACCCCGAAGTTCGCATCAAGTATCATGGAATTTGTGCAGAGGAGTTTGCCCTGTCGTCTGAAGGGTGTTCACATTATTAACCAGTCATTTATCTTTGATATGGTTTTTGCCTTTTTCAAACCATTTTTGTATGTAAGTAACTATATTTAGGTACTAGTATTTAATCAGTCCGTCAAATCTGTAAGTATTACACGATAGATGTAATTTGATTACAAATTTATTTTTTTGCCATTAATGAAAGTTAAATTGCTCAATAGAAATCTTTAAACATTGTTTATCATTCGAGTGAGGTAAAATTTCGATGATTAAAATTTGTTTTTTTCATATATATACTTACTGATGAAGAGGAGGTCGGAGCCGGAATCTTGTACATTAGTCGTCGATTCGCGCAAAAATATAACGATAACCACGCCGAAACATCCTGGAGTGTCACAACCATTGCCACTATAATAAAGGAATATGATTATGCACTTCCCCGTGGAATTGACGGTGCATTTTTTCTCTCTCCTAATTCTTGGAACTCGCGATGCACAATAGTTAACGACAGCGAGAAGAGATACGTGCGTCCTGCTTGCAGTATTCCGAGAATTAGAAATAATAGTGCAGCGTCCAATGCAAGTGGAAATGCATAATGCATATTGGTATCGGCGATGAATATACGGCGATCCGGGACTTTTTCACGTGGTTATTGCCTTATTCCTGTAGAAATTAACGATACCAATGTGCGAGATTCTGGTTCCGACCGTCCGCTCAATTAATCGATAGTGATTTAATTATCTATATATGTATTATGTTGCTCGCACCACTTCTACAGGGAAAACTACGAAACAGAATATATTTTCATGGTTCGGACAGGGCGTCATTATTAAAGCACATAGATGCTAAATCTTTACCCATAAAGTACGGGGGTGAATTCGATTTCCCCGATGAACCAATCGGTGAGCCCCTTCACGAACACGCCTGTGTTTTTCAAGACTACTTTGTCGGTGAGTATATGCTTCAAATGCTTCAAATTATTAAACATGAATCCATAAATCTCTATTTAATATCAAGAAATTTATCCTGCTGAAGAAATCCACCCAGATATCTTACATATTGGAATTTATTCTGGATAGATAATATATTCATATGCCACTCGTCTTAGAAATGAATATGAATTTTTGTTAAATTTTATGTTAACTTGAATTAAGTAGAAATTTCAAATTCATTTCCTTATATATGCAGATAATTCACATTTAAACTTTATTGCAGTTTAATAATTTATTTTGCATGTTACAGATGCCAATAGATATGGTTACGTTCAGGAAATCTAAGGGAAATCAGGAAAATAATGGCTTGTCATTAGTGAGACACTCTACGCCATTCAAGAAATATGAAGCTTTATTCACCAAGAGATTAATTTAAAGAAAACTATTTTTTCATGAAAAAATTGCCAGGCATTGTAATAATAATTTAGCTGATTATACACTAATGATTGGAATATACCAGTTTCAAAATACATTGCAAAATTATTTTTATAACAACTGCTTTCGCCGCGCTTACTTGGATTTACGTGACAAATTAGATAGCAATCTAATTATACCTTTATTATAAAAAGTAGATTTTTAATTAAATAAGTTTAGTTAAAAAAGTATAATAGATATTGCTGTACCAGATTTTAGCGCAAAAATTTTGTTGTTATATTATTATTATTGTTTTATATGTATAAACTATTATGTAATATAGCGGCATTACGCGTGTATGTTGCAATGTTTATGTAAATAGATTCCGCGGGTCAAGGATAGATGAAATAAAAAGACTTCTGGATTGTTTTACAAATCATTCTTTTGTATATTTACCATAAAGCTTAACAACTAAATAAAAAGTATACAATTTCATAAATAGTGATAAAAAAGTGGCCTAATACAAATTTTAATTGACATCAAGGGCTGTTCTTATCCTCCATCGCAAGGACAAATCGCACGTGCACCTCTCAAGCGCACATATACACTCCATTCTCAACATTTCCGTATAACGGCTCGTGCATCAAACTTTAGCGTTTATTATAACAGATGCAAGCTTGCGAATATCCAGAAAAATACTTGTAGTTCACGCGATACGGTACTTTTCTTTCTTTAATGCCTTTCGTTACTTCGTGTAAGCGCGTATAAAAACATGGGTAGTATGCATATGTATATATATAATATAGTTTCAACCTTGCCTAATGTATACTAATTAAAATTAAACAATAATTCATTAACAATAATAATAACCGTTCCGTTCTACGCGTCTATGTGCACGAAAACACTGCTGATAATAATTAATAATTCGACAAATATATGTTAAGCTAAAATTTCGCTACTTTATAAACAGTGGTATCACTTTGTGCGTTTCTCTCATATTTTGATTGATATATATATATATA
>UELV01081309.1:0-19535 GCA_900490015.1 Megastigmus stigmatizans
CTCAAGGGGTGAAAAACGCCATTTCGGGGGTGAAAATATTAATTGTTACAAATTTAAAAAATTCGTCGTTCAACTACAACTATTTAGTGCACTCAGGGTTGAAAAAAAAGAGGGGGTCATTCGGCGTTTTCTATGAGAAAAAAAATCATGAAAAAAAATGTCTTGGATGTTTCGTGTTTTTTTTTGTTTAAAAGCGGCCATTTTTATTTTTAGTGGAAAATTGCAATTTCAACCCCAGATTCTGAAAGAGCACACTGCAAAGTACGGGACACCATATTTTTCATTTGAAAATTCTCGCTTTTCAATGATGAGAATTTGCCTTAAAAATTATGAAAAAAAATACGATTCTCGGTCGTTAATGGGTTAATAGATTTTAATGTTCGACTTTAATTGAAAAAAGTTTCAACCCGAAAGATTATTTTTTTTTTAAGTTATCCCCAATGCAAAATTTTGGGTGACTATTTCCTTTTGTTAAATTTTCGGTTGGTGCTATATATAGATAAACAAATACGTACAAAAAGTGGATCCGGCATTTGGCTAAATTTTGACCTATCGTTAAATTTTTTCCACAGTATAGATCGAACTCTAAAAGAAAACCATCTACAGTACAAAGAGCCCAAAATTTCAGGCCAAACGTTATCGGTTTACCTCGAATATATTGCTTCAAGACTGTTCTACCATAAAATTTAGCCATCATCTCGTCAACGGATAACGCAGTTTCGAAATAACCAAATTTTTTTATACATTCCCTAAATAAATTCATTATTTTTCTCGAACGCCAAGCTCTATCATTTTCATCTTCATCTGCTGGTTGCGAATATTTCAATTTTTATTTTATGGTCTCAAACTTATTTCGAGACATAACAGACTGTATTACTTCACAGCCTAGATGAAGATCAGTAGACCAATGATGTCTTTGAGACTTTCTGGGGTTGTAATTGGAGAAAATGATTATTCCAATGAAAATATTTAGCTCGGAAATAGTCAAATCATGACCATTCTGCTTAGTTGACTCAATAATGTAATTTTTGATCTCAAGAGAAAAAAAAGTCTCAAATAATTCGACTGGATGCATATTTCGAATTTTTACAATATCAGCATCGGACAAAAGCAATGTGTTTTGAACATCGTTACTGTACTTTTTTTCTCCATCGATTCATTCGGAAACGTGGTCGTTTTCAAGCTTAGTTAGGTTACCGTTGTAATTTTTTGATGTTTTTGGATAAGAATTTTTTGCCAAAAATCTTTCATATTCTTCACCCTCAGAATCCTCATCTGAACAACCAGAATCACCAGGACCTCGAGTAAAAGTCAAACTATCCTCATCATTGCTATCAGATGAATCAAAGTTATTATCAGATTCTGACGAGGAATCTGAGACTAAAGATCTACATCGTTTTGGCATTTTATAAATTTTAAAACCTAAATTTTTTAATTTCTCAAATTTAAAAAAAAAACAAGATCTTAGATCAACTGATCTTTGATCAAAACAAAGTATGCTGCAAGAAAACTCAAAGTAGCTAAGCGCACTAACCCTGGAGGGACTTATCATCTGCCAAGTTGATGAATTTCTGACAAAAACTTTTATTCATACACTACACTCATCCAATTTGTTAAGAAATTTTTATTTTGTTTGTATTTATATTTTAGTCAATCAATTTTGGGTCAAAAGTTGAGAAACAAAATTATAACATTTATAAAGAAAAGGGTTATTTAGTTTGCAATAAATAATAAATGCTAATATTATTGAGTAAGAAAAACTAGTGCACTGCGTAGATAATCGATAAAATATAAAAAAGTGAGCATTGTTCAAATTGTTTTCAGAAAACGTAAGTAGACGCAGTTAGCCGAGTTTCAGAGATACAGGGTGCAAAATACTAATTTTCAAATATGTATGAGCTTATTATAAATAAAATAAGCCTTAAATAAAAAAAATTATAAGATAATTTTGTTTTTTTTTAATTTTTTAAAGATTATTTTACTCGAAAACTATCAACTTTCAGAAAAAATTTCAATGAATAAAAAGTACTTAGAATTCATCAAAGAATACAATAGAATTTTTTCAGAATTTTTGGAGACAATTTTGAAAAAATCTTTACTCGACTTTTATTATAAATTAAAAAAAATTCAAGAAAAATTCTGAAAAACTTCTATTGTGTTCTTTGATGAATCCTAAGCACTTTTTGTTCTTAGCATTTTTTTCAAAAAGTTGAAAGTTTATTAGTTAAAGCGTCCTAAAGATATTTAGTAACAATTTTCGCTTTGGACGCCATTTTGAATCATGTAGATAACAAAATTAACTTTCCGAACACGTTTTCTCAAAGTTCAAGCATTTCCTCCACCATCTAAATTGGTTTCAATGTAATTGCATAACGGAAAGTTGGTAAAAAATGTAATAAAAAAAAAAAAAAAAATTCGGTGTTTTTTACACTTAAACTTTATTTTTGAGTAATAAAAAATTATTTTTTTTTAGATTTTGAATGCCACCATTCGAAAGATGGATGAAAAATCTATAAATTTCATGTGTTCAAAAATTTTTAGGCCCAAATTTACCCCATCTAAGGAGCTCTAAAAAACTGGTGAAAAAAGTGTCCACTTGGGCGTTAATGGGTTAATTCGGTAAATTTTCAGGATTCTCATAAGAGATCTCAATTTCCGAACAGTACTGAAATTAAAAACATTAGTACTTGGACTAAATTTGAAGTCGATTACTCCAATTTTCAAAAAGGTATTGAAAAATCATAAAAGCTTAGTATTTGACGGTTTTTTGCATTTTGCGAAACTAAAAGACTATCCTTGTAGGTCTTTTTCTCATATCCCAGGCTTATCTACTTTTTAGTTCAGAGTACTTACTTCGGCCCCGTATAACCCTATATTTTTTGTGAAGGTTTAGTTTTTCCCCCAAACAGATTTTTTTGGGTCTAATTCCACTGGACTAATGCGGCACTTTTGATTTATACAGAGTGTGATTTTGCCGAGTAATGAAATAGCCATTCTGTACCGCTCATTTTTTCGTGTGCTACTGAAAACGTATATTGCATGTATTAGCTAGAAATCTTAGTAAAGAACAATTTTATTATATTCAAGTGCTAAAAATTCATTTGATATTTTCTTATTTCTTGTTTCATAATTTATTGTTTCATGCTCCTTATGAAAATAAATACGACGTATCTGGAGAACAGAGTTTACTTTCACAAATCAATCCATTTATACATTACTCAATCGTGCAATATTTATTCGAAAACGTCACGGTTGAAGTGCCAAGTAAGAGAATGCGGTCGCGTTTCAAAGGCGCTTGGCTGATCACCTCGCTTTTGGGCTTTTCCCCATCGTCTTCCCCCTGGCTACTTTTCGCGCGTCACGAGTGTGCCTCACTTCACGTGGAATCCCCCTCGCTCTTTTCCGCATTCGAAGGCCTTTTTGATCCTGCTCCCCTGTTACATGACTACGCGTATGTTTATACACATGCTTATACTGTAAGGTAGCTTTTCCGTGCCCTCATGGCTGGCTACTCCTACAATACTTTCTCGAAGTCTTACCGAGTCACCCGTCGCCCGTTGCTCACTCCCGATGAAAGTTGGAAAAACCCCTACCTTTATTGAAGGTCTCGATGATGGCCGGCTCCTCCTCGTCCGGGAAGCTAATGAGGGGAATGAGTAGCGTGCAAGCCAGGAAAAAAACGAAGCGTGGTAAGGGTTGGCGGGACAATGAGATAGTTTAATATAATTCTACTCTATCCTGAACTTCTACAAAAATTTTTAAAAACGTGTCGCGACGCGCGATCGTAGACCCGGCTACGAATGTCGTGAGGGCGATTCGCGACAAACTCCAAGAAGACGAGTCTCCCAGTCTCGGTGTTGGCAGCAAGGCTCTACCAGGACTCGAACTACAAAATCACACAAATACACACGTCTCGGAAGAAAAATCTCAATATTTAAATCAAAGCCATCTCGCGTACCGTAAAAGCAATCTCGGCTCCTCGTTCCAAGATTAAATTTTTACTTTGACTTCCCGTACCGGCGTTCTCGGCGAGACGAAGCGGGATAGTGAGTGATCTTCGAATTTCGGCGCTACAGTTGACGCCGCTCGCTGTTAGTGACGGTCATTGCGCGGGCCGATACGACAGGCGGACGCTTAGCGACCGTAGGCTTCGCGAGTGAGGAGGTATGACGGTTGTGGTGGGCCTTTCAAAAAGGAGCTCTCTTAGCGGTGGACCAAGCCGCGGTCCCCTCGTCTCGTCTCAACTCACTCGGCGCTGGTGCGTTCCTACGCTGCTGTCCTCAGACCCACTCGGCTTCACGCCTCAGGATACCTGTCTCTGCGTGCTCGTTGTCGGCTTCTGTGTCGATGATGCCTCGTTTTCTTCTCTCCCCTTCGCTCGCTTATCTTTTCACGTTTCATATTCTCCTTCACACATGCATACTTAATATTTCTAGCTTCGCCTTGCCGGACCCTCTCGCTTCGATACTTAGTCGTAATTACTCTCTTATAACATTCCCCCTCTTAAAACCGACCCTGCAGTTTTCCATTTTTTTTTTTTTTTTTCAATAAAAACAATTTAAAACGAAGGGACGAAGGTTAACCGTTAAATCGATATTTTAATTTAACAAACTAAATACAATTAAAAACTTATATTTCCTTACATTAAAACTTTTCTCCAGTACCGATATTCTTTCCCGAATTTTCTAACTTTAAGTGAAAAAAAATACGTCTCAATTTATTCGTGTGTTTCGCTATCTTTGCTGGCTTCGGGCTCTGCCTCTTTTTTCTTTCAGTCCCGTCTCTGTCTCGTCTCTGCCTTTTCTCGGGTGACGCCTACCCTAAGAGGCGGGAGCTATCGTCTCAGTAGGTTTTCAATTGCCTACGCCACACCGAAGAGCAGTTCGGGCAATCTCTCTTCGTGACGTCCGGATGCCTATACTTGAAACAAAAGCGCCGCCGTCCTGGTGGCACGTTGCACTTTGAGAACCGGTGTCCCGCGCCACAGTTCCAGCATTTAAGCTCGTCGGACACCTCGGTTTTTGGCTTGCCTTCGCCCCGGTTGGCCGATGGAGCGGCCTGCTGGAACCGGGCGTGCATTGACTGCGGTCTGAAGTTGGTGGGCATCTGGCCGGTACCACTCCCTCAGCCTTCATAAATTTCAAATACTCAAGCGGTGCTCAAGAGGGATGAACTTGGACCTGCTCGAAGGTGCCCACGCAACTGGGGTCCTGTCCGTTTCTGTTTTTGTCTCGCGTGGGTCAGTCCGTTTGGGTTGTTTTGTCTCGGTCCCAGTTTTCTCCTTGTCTCGTCTCGTCTGTATCGTCGCTGTCTTTTTGGAGGGCTGTGGCGCGGCCTCTGGTGGTTGCGCCTCTCTTTTGACGCTCAGATCCATGGGCTCCTCCTGTATTGGAGCTGGTATTTGTCGTGGTGAATTATCCTTTGATGGTGCGGCTTTGCCTGAGCCTTCCTCTTTTACGGGTGACAGTGGGCGTGATTGAGGGCCAGCGTCCACTTTATCAGGCTGCTTTCTATCGTTTGGGCCACTGTCACCCGCAGGCGCAGGCGGCGGAGCAATTCTTCGCGGTGACCGCGACGGTACTGGCTCATCTGTAGGGGGAGGTTGAGGGTTCGATACAGAAATTTTTGACTTACTTGTTTTGTGCTTGAGATCCTTGGTGTGAACCTTGCCCACCTTCTTTCCGTCTAATGTTTCTATAATAGAACCGCGATGACATTAGATAGCATTTTCGCGATGCGATAGGGCCCGTCAAATTTCTTTGCCAGTTTCGCCGCTACAAAATTTATCGCGGAGGATAAAATCTCCTTCTTCTCTAGACCAAATCCCCCTCTTTAAATATTACTTCGCGTCTCGATTTATTGTTATATTTCGCCTGTTCCATGCTAGCCTCAAACGTATTTCTTGTTACTAGATCATGTAAGGCGTTTAATCTCAGCATTCTGTTTTTCCATTGATCGGGAGTGAGTTTTTCCACCGGTACGGTTTCGGTTTAGGTATCGCGTAAAGAATATGTGTTTCTTGGTTCGCGACCAAAATTTAATAATGCTGGCGAAGCCTTTGTAGATTTTTGTACCACGTGTTTATCGCAAATCGCAATTCGGCGAGATGTGCGTCCCACTCTCAATGGTCGGATTGTAAGTATGTTACGATCATTTCTTTAATCGTTCGGTTGGCGCTCTCTACCGGGTTCGGCTGCGCATGATAAGGCGGAACCGTTGTATGTCGAATTTTAAATTCGTTAGCTAAATTTGTTAATAATTTATTTACGAACTCGGTACCGTTGTCCGTTAAAACTTCCTTGGGCGTACCGAACCTACATACTATTAAATCTAAGAACGCTTTTATAACGGTTTTTCCTGTCGCTTTACGTAATGGCATAATTTCCACCCATTTGGTGAATAGATCTTGGAAGACTAGCACGTACACTGCTCCTGTTTTGCTTTTGGGAAGGGGGCCTATTACATCTATAGCTACTGTGGACCACGGACCTTCCACTGCTCGAACATTCATGAAACCTGCTGGTTTCGCTTGTTCGATTTTTACTTGCTGGTATAGTTCGCATTCTTTGACGTATCGCACTGTATCTTTCCACATACATGGCCAATAATAATCTTTGGCTAGTCTGCGATACATTTTATGAATGCCGAGGTATCCCGCTTGTAGGTGGTTGTGGCATTCTTGAAGCGCCCTTTCTCTATAGGCTGAAGGCAGCACTAGCTTCCATGCGTCCAGATCGTCCATTTCGAGTAACTCTAAAACCGGGTCTTCTCTGTGAAAATATATTTGACCGTTATGAACTCTCCAATCTTTATACACTTCAGGGTGTGTTTCTACAGCTTCAGCTTTCTTTCTGTACCAGGTGTCGGTTGTCTCGCTTGTTGCAGTTACCGCTTCTACTTCAGTCTCGAACGTTCGGGAGAGCGCGTCGGGTATGTGGTGTAGTGCACCTTTTCAGTGGACTATTTCAAAATCGTACTGCGATACTTCCATTGCCCAGCGAGCGACTCGGCCGACTGGGTTGTGTTGGCGATACATCCATTTCAAGCTATGATGGCCTGTTATCACGGTGAAGTGATAACCTTCTAAATATTCTCTGTTTTTTTGTATTTCCCACACGACCGCTAGGCATTCCTTTTCGGTGACTGTGTAGTTTGTTTCTGCGCTGTTCAGCGTGCTACTCGCATACGCGACTACTCACTCTTCGCCGTTCTGAACCTGCGTGAGAACCGCTCCGAGACCAAATGAACTCGCGTCGCATTGCAGAGTGAAGGGTACCGCAAAGTCGGGGTAAGCCAGTATCGGAGCTGACGTTAACGCTTGTTTTAATGCTGGCATTGCATTTTCTTGCTCTTCCTTCCACTCGTACCGCTTGCTTTTCTTAAGTAGTTTGGGCAGCGGAGCAGCCATGGTCGCGAAGTTATCTACGAAGCGCCGGTACCAAGAGGCCATACCTAGGAAACGTCTAAGTTGTTTTAAATTCGTTGGAGACGGGTAGCTCTCAATCGCCTCGATTTTACCAGGATCGGCTCGAAGTCCGTGCTTGTTAACTATGTAGCCAAGATATTTGACTTCATTGCAACCAAAAATTGACTTTTCCCGATTGATGGTGAGTCCCGCGTCTCACACTGCTATTAGGACTCTCCTTAGCCATGTTAAATGTTCTTCAAACGTTTTCGAGACAACTACAATATCGTCTAGATACGAAAATGCATAATGTTGTAGTTCTGGTGTTACGACTCTGTCGATAATTCTTCGAACTGTCGCAGGTACATTCGATAGACCAAACGGCATTCTCGTGAACTGGAAGAGTCCTCGGCCTGGTACCGTAAAGGATGTCAATTCCTTGGAATTGGCCTCCAATGGTACTTGTAGATATGCTTGACTCAGATCTATGGTACTTATAAATTTCGCTGCGCTTAGCTGTTTTAGTATCTCGTCTATCCTTGGGAAAGGATAGGCATCTTTTTTTAACTCGTTCAGACGACGAAAGTCTAAACATAATCGGTATGTACCGTTAGCTTTTCTGGCCATGACTATTGGGCTTGACCAATTACTTCTCGATGGTTCTATAGTGCCATCTTCTAGCATTTTATTCACCTCTGCGTGCATTATTTCGCGGACCTTTGGCGATACTGTGTAGTACCGTTGCTTTATCGACTTATTTCTTTGTACGTCTATCGAGCGTATATCCAGATTGGTCATGCCCAGTTTTCCGTGTCGAACAGGTATTAAATCGTTCAGCATCTTTTCTAGTATTTCTGTTTGACTATCAGTTAGTTCCGAAATACCAGCTATTTCTTCATTTGTCTCGAAAGTATTATCGTGTATCGGAATAGGAGGACTGCCTGCTTTATCTCAATTTCAAATACTTCCAAGGCGTCAAAACCAAGGACACATTCATATGCTAATGCCTTCACGATACGAATGGCTATTTCGTTGATCGTGCCTCTGATTGCCACGGGTACTCTGATTTGTCCTGAAATCTTTTCCAGTGTTCCGTTTGCTAATCTGATTGTTCGCGCATCTGAAGTATCGAAAACCCCGTTTTCGAACTTCTCAGCGAACTTTGCTCCCACGTACGTCTTGGACGCACCTGTGTCCAGTAGAGCTAGCATTTGAGTCCCGGCCACCTCGATTTTTAAAAAAAATCGATTGCCTTGGTATATTTCTGGTCCGAGGGGGTGACAATATTCACTCACCGGAATTTTCCCAACTCCGCTGGCTCACCTATTCGGAATTTTGATTTTACTTTCGCTTCCTGATTCATTGAAGCGTTAGTTTCCTGTATCGACTTGAGGGATGATTCCAAAGCGTTTATTTTTCTCTTTGAAGAGGTTTTCTGGTTGGCATTTATATCTGGTTCGATTGGAATTTTGAGATTTTCCATCTCTTTTTTCATGGCGTCCCATTGAATCTGGAATTTTTCCATTTCCGTATCGAACTCTTGATGTGCCGGTACCGTGTTGCTCTTGATGATATCGCTCCCTAAGTCGATTGGATTTAAGGCGATGGGCAGTCTTTAGCCCAATGTCCCCAATCTTGACAGTTAAAGCAGCGAAGTCGATCTTTCTTTACTCCACTTCCCTTGTTGTTGTCCTTTGCTTGTGAAGGTTCGGTTTGTCTCGCTGCGAGATCTTTGACTCTGTGTCATGACTCTGGTACGGTTTTTTTTCGTGGAATCCATTTGCTTTTCGGTTTTTGCGATTTATTATTAGCTTCTTCCCCAACCGCGGCCAAGCTATATTTATCTTTGGCGGCTTTCGATAAATTTTTCTTATATTTTTCCCGAATAAAAGCAGTTTCCGGTAGTGTTGAATTTTCTTTTTTCGGAGGGGCCTGATATTCTTCTCTGGCGATCACGGATGCTTCATACTCTTTACCCAGGATTTCAATGTCTCGAAACGATTTAACTTCTGGTTTATTTATTTTGTCTCGGTAATCTGCGTGCAGATTATTATAAGTCATCTGCACTTGATCGGCCAATGCCGGCTGTGGGTGTAAGTATCGTAGAATTAAGCGGTAGTTGGTAATGAAGTCCGTGATTGGTCCACCAGGTCCTTGTTTTCTTAAAAAAGCTCCTGCTTGGATTCTTACTTGAAAGTCTGGATCTCCATAGTGTTCTCTAAAATCTTGAATAAAGTCTCGCCAAGAGAGCCAATTTATTCTTTCCAGTTCGCCCATTTCACAGTCATATCACCTAATAGATCTGGCAAGGCTTCTAACAGATCTTTATCTGTTATTTCTGTGTCGCGTCTCGATTCCTCAATTCTATACAGAAATTCTTCTGCGCTTGAGTCTGATCCGCCTGTAAATTTTATTTTCCAGTCTTTTATTAATTTTCATGGATTAAATTTATATGCTGTCACTACTGTAGTGCTGAGTAGATCGAATGATCGAGTCGGCTTGGGCTCTTGACTGGACGTTGTGGCTTGAGATATCGTTCTTTCTTGATTCTCGTAGTTACGGTTTATCCTTGGTCCCCTCTCTCTGGTAGGCAATCCATTTAGAGAATATGGTGGAAAATATGTAGTATTTGTTCGGATTTCTTGTGATTGGCTACTATTCTGCGCTGAATGAACGGTAGGCCTGATTTCTGCGTTTAGTCTCGGATTGATGTAGATATTTTCGCTTAACGTCTCGGTGGTTATTTGATTCGCATTTCTGTTTCGATCGGCTTCGAGTGAGTTTAAATCATACGTAAGATTATTTAAATGACGTTCAAAGTCCGACCGTGCGTGTATCATTTGATTCGCCGTCACCGTTGAAGAAAAGGCGAAATTTACTCGCGGTACTGCCAAGATCGTATCGCGATATCTATCCATTCCCATGGATAATAAACTACGTCTTCGCGGCCAATCACTTAAAAATGGATTTGTACTATTTAATGCTACGTCTTGCATTCCTACGTGTCGAGTTTCCGTTTGGCAATTGTCTGCCGCGTGGATAGCCGCTATCGTCTGCTGAGCGTTTACTATCGGTCTCGCGCTGTTCGCTATGCTTTGGCTGTCCGTCGGCTGCGCTGTTCCAAACAGCGTCGCTGAACCGTCGTCCATCAAGTCAATCAGCGACGTGTCCCGTTCTACCCCGCTCCTTCGTAGCATGGACTGGCGAATTCCATCGCGCGAGATGGTTCTGAAATTAATCCCCTCCGAGTATCGTTTTCTCTCGCTGACGGATCTTGCTGCGGCTCATTGCTGTACGATGGTTGCGGTTCTTCACTTATAATTGTTACTTTGAACTCTTTAGCCTCTTGCCTACATAAATGGTGTAGTTCTGCGCAGAGGCTGCGCGTGAAATTGAAGTTTGTGTCCTCCAAGTCCCAAGGCACTTCTTCAATCCCGCGTTGTATCGCCATAAATCGCGCCAATCTATCTTGCAGATCTGTGATATTGCCCTCCACGTTCAAGGAGTGTTTCGCTACTTGTTTTAACAGATCTGCTACTGATAGATTTTCCGCCCACATTTGTATCGCCGATTGCGATTGGAATTCTGGTGTTGCGTTTAAAAAATCTGGGCTTTCAGGATTCATCATGATTCAGAAAAAAAATTTTTTATTCAACTAAATTGAAGCGACTTACCAATTCAAATTAACTCTGAAACGTTACTTGTATAAATTACTTTTTTCGAATTTTTTTCCAGCGTTACGATTTTGTATATCAGGTTTAGTGAAGACAGAAGAAAAAAAAAATTAATTTCAATGAAGAGAGAAAAAAAAATTAAAAATTGCTCTTTTTACCTTTTTTAAACCCGAGAAACTACAGACAAGGTTGAATTTTTCTATTGTTCAACCTTTTGATGTCACGACGTACCGCTATAAGCCAAAAAAAAATCTTTAGTAATGCACCAAACTGTTTCAATAATAACTAATTAAAATTCCAATTTATTTTGTCGCCAAATAATCCAGCTAATTGAATGCTGCCATAAATTCAAAATTTTTCTCTTTACCACATCTGATTTTTAACATCTGAAATTCTGATCTACAGCTCTTCCAGTTGCCGGACGCGTCAGTTGCAATTCGAATCGCGTATAAGATTCTGATTGCCGGCGTACGGTATGTGGCGTAGTATATTTTTATACTCTATCTTACTCTCGCTATAATGTCTCGTTCGTTTCGTCAGCCGTGTCGGTGTTGACTGTATTTTACCTAGCTTTTGTAACGTTAAGACCTACTGTACGATTTCTCGACTGTTCAAATAATTATTTCCGAAATATACATGAGGCTTAAACTTGTAGAAATAGCGATTGTCTTTACGATGTCATATCTCCCGAACGAAGTAAGATGGCATAATGCCACTTGACTAAAAAATAGCTTATTTTGCCTTGAAAAACATATTCAAATTTGATGAAAATCAAAGGTGGGGTTTTTAAGAAAATTAATTTTGAAAAAAAAAACGATATTTTCTGTTTTTCCCATTTATCTCAGAAAGTTTCCAAGCAATTTGAATTTAAAAAAAAAAAACAGATGAAAACTGATAAAATTCTGCATATTTTGAAAAATAAAACGTTAAAATAGAGTGATTTGGGCCAAAATGTCGGCTACTTGAAAATAAGGTGCATTTTCATTTGCGGAATAACGCTATTACGATGTAAATTTTGACATGCCATCACAGACCTCTTAAAATTTGAATCGGCAAATAAAAAAATTCGGGTCTCGTGAAATTCAAAGTAGATTAACATCCCAAAGTTTGAAAAAAATCGAAGATGTTGATTTTTTTTAACGTTAAATCCATATGGAATGGGCCTTATAGTAATTATTGCACGATTTTGGCCTAGTCTTTTATAAATTGACATCGATTCGTTTTAACCCCTTTCTCTTTTAAGGCAACCTTTTACACCTTAATATAAATACCAATCTATACACCAAGCTGTCATATTGTTTTGCACGAGGAAATATAAAACTCAAAAAAAAAAAAAAGAATCCAAATCAGCTTTGAAATAGTATTTGGCGAAGGAGATTATCTCGATGGAGGAAGCTCGCTTCGATCGGGCGACAATCACACGATTCAAGATAACCTGAGCGCACGTGTTGCGTACAATGTTTTTACATACAACGTGCGCAAAGTTCGAGCTTGCGTACGCATACGTGTGCAAAATCGGCCTTTGGCACACGGAGTATGGAAAAAATATTTTTTTTGCGTTCCTAAAACTATATTGGAGAGCCTGCGAATTCGTAGATGACCACTGCACATATCACTTGCATCGTTGCGATTGTTATAAATAAAAAATTATTTTTTGTTTGCTTGTTATAAATAATTTGGTGTACACTTGGGTACCTCTAGATTGTACAGAAATATTGC
This sequence comes from Megastigmus stigmatizans, assembly GCA_900490015.1. Classification (NCBI taxonomy): domain Eukaryota; kingdom Metazoa; phylum Arthropoda; class Insecta; order Hymenoptera; family Megastigmidae; genus Megastigmus; species Megastigmus stigmatizans. Next base: position 12,799 of record UELV01081309.1, read on the forward strand.
AAATGATTCACGTTGTTTTCGTTCATGTTTTAATCGTGCTTACTGAGGAAATTTAATTTTTGCAGTTTCTCGCTGCTATTTTTGTATTGAAATTGCAAAATGTTCAAACAATTACGCAATTTTGGGTATTTTTTTTATAAAGATTTCATAAAAGTCTTCGATGAGTTCACCAAATACTTTGCCCTTGCCCTTGACCTATGGCTGGAACGAGTTATTACTACTTTTCATGTAAAAGTTATGAGCGAACTAACATATGGGTAAATTTCGGACCTCAAAATTCAGCGTTTGATTCAGTTGAAAAATGCGTCAAAAATTAACATAATTTTGGATAGGTCATAACTTTCGAATGGAAAATGGTAATAACTTGTACTTTTGATATACATTTTTGTAAAATTTTTTACAATGTAAAGGATTAAAGACAAGCATGATATTTCATATATTTTTATAAAATGGGTCTTAACCTGACCTCTATGATCCATTGACACTAACGACGCGACACGTGTCTGATATTAATTGCCAAAAAACGTCTCTGTAAAGTTTCAGCAAAATCCGTTACCTGGAGGGTGTTGTCTCTCCTTGTCAGTATGGATTGTAATAAGATAATTTAGATGTAAATTTTGTGTAATTAGCTTCATATGTATATTTTTTCTTTTTTTCTTATCTTTTTCATGATTCATTGATATTCATAGGATTAAATTGCATATTTTAATTTCAGAAAGGTTATAGCTTACAGAAAGAATTATAGCTTAAAACTTTCGTAAAACGACTAGATAAGAGCACATATCGTGAATTCTGTTTGGTAGATCCTGGCCGGAATTTCCCGTTCGTGAAGCTATTTCTGCTTCGCACATTTCTACTTCGACATTGTGGGTGTATTTCTCTTTCCGTGAGTAGACTATGTTATTTAAAAATTATGGTATCAAATTTCATTGTATATGTTATGGTAACACTTTTGATTCTTAAGTTAATAGGGGTTTAATTTCTTTTCAAAAGTATAAATATCATTTTATTAAATATTATAAAACCTGTATAAGTTCCTTGATAAGGGAATTTAGATTTTATAAATATTCTAAAAGAGTTTATTTCAAATTTTAATTTGTATGATAGAACGTAGAAACGAAGTATTTCTACTCCGTATTATGTTCCAGTGCACACGCACATAACACTGAGATATTTTCATACCGGTGCAACTTACGAAAATCTCAAGACATGAGTGTTTTCTTCAAATTAAGGTATCTCAGCTTAAAAAGGTCGTCTCTATAGTCAACTAAAAAATAAAATTGAAGCTTGAAAGATAAGCTTTATAGTGGAACTAGTTAGATGTACGTTAAAATTTTTTGTTAACTTGTAAATTATAAAAACTCAAAATTACTGGTATTTTGAGTTTTTATAACTATTTAAAAACTATTTGCAGTATTCAAAGAGCAATATCTCGGCTCCTAATGAATGAAATTGAAAAATTTTAACGAGGTCTTAAGGGATAGATATTTAGTCCACAATTTATTAATATTGCAACCATCTGAAAAAACTTTTTCGTACTTAAAATATCTAATATTTGAAAAAAATCTCAACAAATTCTACAAATTTTTTATATATTAAAAAATCTCGACTAATTCTGGCGACGGCGGTGGAAATATGAGACATTAAACTATAGGAAACACTGTATTTGGAATTTTTTCTAAGACGTTTACAGTAAAAGTTACAGCGTCGAAAGTTGCAAAGCAAAAATGTTCATCCTGGCGTTAAAAGGCTAGAGTAGGGTTATCTAATTTAATATTTGTGAAATTTTAGTTTAGGTTAGGTATTATGTGTTTCAAAAGTGTTTGGTTACTGCATAAGGCACATCAAGGGAATGCGACCCTCCGAAAAGGAATGGTGACTCCGACGGTAACATAAATAAGTTATACGCTGTTGCCATCTATGGCTGTACAGGAGTACCCAATTCATATAACAAATGGCAGATGGTGGCGTTGCAATTTAATTTGTGGAGACTTCGATCTTCTCTCGCGCTCTAACAGCGAGAGTGGGGTAGCCACCATGTTGTGCTTGGCGAGAAGCCGGTTGCGTGCGTCAGTTGTTGCTCGCTGTTCAGACACGAATTGCGTCACTCCAAATAAACTGAATAAACTCTGTTTAATTAATTCCACAGTTTATCATTCCATTCCTTTTCAGGAAATCAGTAAAGTGGGCAAAAATCCCTACAAATTGTGGGCCGTAGCCCCCTCCAATCAAGTCACAAGTGCGAGAGAGATTGATTGATTGATATAATTTATTTGGGGCCGGGTGGTAGGACCTCATTTGGCCCATATGCATTACATGTAGTACGAGCATTGCAATGTACATTTATATTCAGTTAAAATAAAAGAGTATGATACAGAACAATATTAATAACAACACTGTGAGCCAAAAAAGTAAAAAATAAAGATGACAATAAAGTTAGAGCTCTCTAAAAATAATTGAGAATAAATAAAAAAATGTATAAAATTAAGACTTTAGTTTGATGTGCTGTGACAAAATAAAAAAAATACTGCGTGTGAAAAAATGAATAAAGAATTTGATTTGGTTGATTGAATTTAAATAATTTGATTTTTATGCATCTTTGCGCTCTTGAGTGATAATCTATGATGGTGATGATGGATGCGGTTGGTGTGATTTTGAAATGTCTGAAGTCCTCACGATGTCCTCTCAAGTCCAGTCCACGTCTCTCAGTCCCTCCGTCTCGACCTTGTATCTCCAGTCAGCCCTGTCTTTACGCAGCAGTTCGTCCAGGAGGTCGGCCTTATACCTAGAAGAGTTCTTCGGACAGAAGGGCGGCGGTGGGTGATCATTTATGATGTTAGAGCCCGTGATGGTCAACGATCTGCGCCATGCCTCGGTTCTGGGTGCGGCGTAGAACAAAGTTCTTGGTGGGAGCCGACTGGAGGAGCGAGCAAACACGTCAACGTTCATACGATGTGCTATGATGTTAAACGCCAGTCAGCCTATAAGGAACTCACGACGCCTGGCAGTAGAGAGCCAGCCCAGGCTAACGAGGTGTGGGGTGACATGCCCGAAAGGAGGGATATTGCGACACACGAAGCGCACACACGCATTAAGTGCTCGTTGACTCTTGATGTTGCCAGTTTTGTCTAAATCGTTGTAGACTGCACAAGCAAAATCGAAGTGGGGAAGACCAAGCTCGCAACTAGACCTTTTTTTAAAGTGAATGAAAGTGAGTGGCGGTAGTGCTTTAGAAAGCGCAGTGTGCCATAGACACGACTTACGAGATTGTTGACATGGGGAGCCCAGTTGAGAGTGGGGGTAATGAGGACAACAAGACTCTTTATTTGGGTAGCGTATTGGATAGGAAACCCGAGAATGGTGACCTTAGGGATGCTCTGAAGGGCTATGCGAGGGATGAAGTCTCGCTCCCCAAGAGCATGATTTTGGTCTTCTCGAGGTTCAGAGGAAGGCCGTTTTCAGCCGCCCACGCAGCAATGGCCTCGGTGTCACGAGTGATTTCTGCGATACCCTCGTCCAGCCTGGACGGTGGAAAAGAATGGTAGATCTGGGTATCATCCGCGAAGATCATGTGGCAAGACACACTTAACACTGATGGCAAGTCATTGATGTACACGATAAAGAGTAGCGGGCCCAGGACACTTCCTTGTGGAACTCCCGCCATGACCCTTCGCCATTCAGATGTTGAGCCACCCGTGTCTACCACAGCGTGAAGCCGATCATGCAAGTATGCATAGAACCAGGCGAGGGCCACGTCTGAACACATCATGCGCCTCAGCTTCTGAAGGAGCAAACCATGGGGGACCATGTCAACGCCTTGGAAAAGTCGAATAGGACGAGCGCAGTTATTTTGCGCTCGTCTATCGCCCTCCTGACGTCATCAAGGACCCCCAGAAGAGCCGTCTGGATGCTATGGCTGCAACGAAAACCGTATAAGAGAATTTCGCTTCTAAGAGCGTGAAGTGCGTTTTTAGCCGATTAACATTGATCTGAAATACGTTTAAAAATGTTGCATTTGCTGGTGGCCGACTTTTAGATGTGTGCGAGCTGTGTGCAGTGCGCGGCAGATTTGGTATCCCCCATGAAGGGCGCGGAGCCGGGGGAAGATCGGCCAGGTCAGCTTCACTGTGAATGGGTGTGAGCGGACCATTCGCTGTAGATCGTATGCAGACGGTCATGTTTCGGAATATCGGCCTGCCGTAGTTCAGCCTTTTCTGCACCTCGTAGGCCTTTCCCAGCAGTGCGTGTATGCGCTTTGTCCACAGTGCATGCAGGTAAAGAAATCAGCCTCTACCCTCACCGATTAGCTCAGCGCAGCCTCGGCCTCTTAGTTTGGGTGCTTTCGCGATAAAGATGTTACGCGCATCGTAGCTAGAGAAGCGCAAGACTATACCCTTTGTGCGTGGGAGAGTCGTGGACTGGCTGGATGAAGCGGCGCTCACCGCCGCCGAGCTTACCGGTAGCCATTCACGATTGCTGATAATGGAGCCCAGGAGCAGCAGCAGCTGTAGTGCAATGAGAAGGCGAGAAGCTATGGTGGCGTTTTCTAGCGTAACCTGGCGCGGAATTCCCGTGAGTAACACATCGCATGTGTCCTCTTCATTGCAGCGAGAACCACTGGCAGCACGCGAGGCCTCCGCGTTTTCTAGAGCTTGCACTCGCGACGCAAGCATAGCAACCTCCGCGCGAGTCTCGAGAATATTGTCTCGGAGTTGTGACCTGAACTCAGCCAGCTCTCGTTGAACGCTTGCCGTTACGGACGCTGTTAGTGAAGACGTAAGTTCGGAGGTCCACCCCGCGAACCACTCCGGTGGCCGTTCACCCATGTCGATTTCCAATTTTTTTAAAGGTTTTTAGTTCCATATTCTATTTCACTTCCTGTAAATATTATAAGGAATACTCATTTTATAATGTTCTTCTTATTTCATATAATTGCATAAAATATAAAAAAATGTAATACTCCCATGCGATGAAATCGTCGGGCAGATAATGTTTTAGACAGTTAATATTTTGTAAAGGGATTTTCAAAATTCACGCGCAGGGAGAGAGAGAGAGAGAGAGAGAGAGAATAGAATAGAATGATGGTTTATTTGGACTGGGGAGTGTGACCCCTTTTGCGCTTTAAGCAATGTACATGCGTATTACAAATTAATAAGTTAGTACAAAATAAAAATAAAAATAAATCTTTAGGAAAAAAAAACAACTGATAAACTACAATATGATAAAAATAAAAACAATAATAAAAGATAAAAATATAGACAAAAATGAAAAATAATATAATAAATAGAAATAAAAAGTAGAAATTAAAGTCTCTCGTGAAGTAGATTAGGAAGAAAATGAATTAAAAAGAAAAATTAATGTTGATTTTAAATTGAATGAGTTTAAATAAATTGATGCATGGTCTCTTCACTATGCTCTGTATGCTCCGGTGACGATGATGGTCGAAAGGCTGTAGTCGAGTGGTCACGCTCATCCATTCGGCCTCGTGCCCTCCAGCCACACTCGGGTGTCCCAGTCCACTCTGTCGCTGGCAGAAAGCGTGGCGAAGAGGCCAGACTTCAGGCTCGCTATATGAGCCGGTGTGATAGTTAGTGGACCCAACGAGTTGATGAGATTTAACGCAGTGATGAAGAACGAGCGTCATAGGGCCTCTGTCCTCGGCGTGCTGTAGAACAGATAGCGAGAAGGGAGGCGACTGGAGGAGCGCGCGCTCACGTCAACGTTCATACGCCGGAAGTTGACGGTTTGCAGAAATATTGTAAGTAATCACTCACTCGAGACAAACTCAGCGCAGCCTCACTAACAGCACCAGCGTGGGCGAGCGGTCCAAGCATGCCGTGAGTGGAAGCACGTTCGAGTCCGGGCCGTAGTAGTCTGGGAAGAGGGTGAGAAATGTGGAGTGTAGGAGCCGGCAGTATAGATAGATAGATAGATAGATATTCTTTTATTTGTATAGGTATACAAAAATGATTTTCAATATAATAATACAATTTCACATACATATTTTTATAATAATACAATATTAGTGATACTCTTCATCAGTCTTATAATAGTCGTAAATTGCAATCAGTCTTTCTATGATATCACAGGCGTAATCTTGATCAGTCTTAAAATCAGTCTTAAAATATGCTTCAAACCTAAAAGTAATATCAAAGACCATCTTATGTTAAATATACAAATAAACAAAATTACAAGCAGTCGATATCTATCTTTTGTTTAACACTTTTAAAAACATTGTGTAGGGGAAAAAAACAAAATAAGTTAACATAAACTCTTCTGCTTGTCCCTAGTGCGAGGTGTAAGTCGGTATTTTTGCATTTTATAGTCCTACATGTGTCACAGGCTTAGTCTCCGGATGACTAGGAATCGATTTCAAGGAGGTGTTTGAGGAGCGCCGTCTTAAATCCGCGCAAAGATGGAAGGTTGCGCAGATTGTCTGAAAGAGAGTTCCAAAAGTGCGCACACTGAACCTGGAAATATCGCATACCAGTTTCCGTGCGCACTTTTGGCGCCGAGAGTTCTTGTACAACACCCCTGCTAGTGCTCCTGGACTGGTGTTTGTGAAAAAATGCCGCTAAATAAGTTGGTTCATTGAGCCGAAGGATTTTATACATGAGGATGGCGGCAAAATACATCCTCCGACTGTCGACGCGCAACCAGCCCAGTTGCTTTCTATAGGGGGTGATGTGCTCATCCCTCCTAACACCGTATATGAATCGCACACATGTATTATTAAG
>UELV01081387.1:0-16351 GCA_900490015.1 Megastigmus stigmatizans
GTATATCTTATAGTAAATATTATTTGCACTCTGTGCAAAACATTGATTTCTATGTAAAATTTCCTCAGCTTTCGATTAAAAGTATTAAAAAAAATATTAAAAATACACTTTTCGAGATATAACATATTTTATATTTTTTAAAGGTGAAAATAAAAAATTTCGGAAAAAATACTTACACCATTGGAAAGCTGAGAAAAAAATACACAAAATCTATGTTTTACATATTTTTGTTGAGTTCATTTAGGTAGTTTAAACACGAGTTGAACACAGCGTGTTTTGGCGCTCGCGCGCCGTGCTTGGAGAGTTGACGTGAAACGCCTCATATACTTATATGAGTGTAGTAAACAAAACTATTTGTTTCTAATGATACTAGGAAAAGTATTTTAAAAAATTATTGCATAAGAAATTTTTGCGATAAGATCGATGTGCAGCAACGCAACTTGTATTATATGTACAATGTTATATTTAAAAAGTTATTGCCTTTTAGTTAAGTATCTAAATAACTCTATATTCCACGAAAAAGCATTGTAAACAAAACTTTCGAACTACCCACTCAATGATTAACTATAGTAGGTTTAACTGGAAAATCCGAATACTTATCTCCGGATTCACTGAAATCTAATCACAACTAGATGTACGTTCTAGCAAAATAAAGAAAAAATTTCCATCAATCCGTTAAAATTATTTTTGTTTAGAACATTTCTTGACATCTATGAAGTACGTTTAATTTAATGGGTAATTTAAAAAAAGTTATCAGTTGAAGTAATTTTTCACATTATCAAAAATGTATTTATACAAATACTAAATATAAAACCTTCTGCTTCAAGGAGGGACATAAAAATAAGCGTAGGCAATTTTTACACAATAAAATCAGATTATAGAATATAACTAAAACACGAATTCTATTAATAATAAATTCGCATGTCAATTTATTGAAATAACAAACAACTATTGCACAATTACAATAGTAAAGATGTACTTAATGAGCGCACTGCTTCGTGTTTGAGCACTGCAATCAATATATCGTGTTCCCAGGATAGGCACCAGGAGCTTCATACCCGGGGTAAGGGTTAGCGGGGCCTTGATTCCCCGGGTAAGAGTCGATAGCTCTGCCCGGATAACCAATAAGAGGTCCAAGATTATCCCGACTTCCGCATGCGCCTCGGTCCCTCAGCGGATAGTCGCAGACCAGTATCCTCGGGTTGAATTCGGTGCCGATTCCGCAATTGAAAACGAAGCAGCCGCTGTAGTCGCACACCTGATATTTATGGCAATCGCCAGGGACCGGCATCACTTGACTCTGAAACGAGAAGGAAATATCTCGTTGAAATGGAAAGATATAGGTATATATTTATGAGCAAAACGGTTAACATTGAATGCATTTAATTCTAAATTTTACGCGATAAAAAATATTTATTCGAAGCATGCAGTGGAAATTTGAACATTTGTTTAAACTTATGTTGATGTATATTGCAATAAAATCGACCATATACAATATTTCTGATTGCTTAAAAATTTTGCAAACAGAAAAACTTTATAATAATTACTTACAGCGACTAGATCAACGAGCAGAAATATACTTGTGAACGAAGCACAGATACAAATTAAACTAGATTTCATTTTGTTAATGATCAACAGTTAATAAAGTGTCAAAACTTGTAAGAGAATAAAGTCTCGCTAAGTATCTACAAGTGCGTCTAAAACTTTAAAAGCAAATAGTTTTTCAGCGTTCGTTTTTAAACCAATCTTTCCTCATTGATCGACCGAGAAATAGTGTGGCGTGAGTTCCTTTCAATACTAAGTGTACGTGCATAATCATCATGTTTCTTCGATATAATAATTGACGCCGCAAATTTTCTCGCGTAGTCAATCTACAGCAAAAAAAAAAGAGAAAAAAAAACAAGCAGGGAAAAGAAAATGGAAATGGTAAATAAGAAACGGAAACGCGTGGAGGACGAATAATGTGACGGAAATTAAAAAGCGATGGACGATCGCAATTATTGCTTCCCTTTTAAATCATTCTGGCATACAATTATATAGAAATTACATTATTTTATAATCATTTTATTAGAGCTATTCCAGACATTGATTTGAGTATAATTGACGATTCTTCCTTGATCGCCTCACCAAAACCAAAAAAACCTTTTCATTATATTCTTTTTTTGTTTTTAGTATAAACATTGATCAATAGAGATTGAAGCTATGGCAATATTACAATTGAACAACTTTCTATTCCTAATTATTTAGAATGAACAAAAATTAGCAGAGCTAACATATAGGTACCTCAAGTCACAGGCAATGCACTATAAATCCAAATTCACTCGGCCGATTGTATATATGATAAGTACGATCTGATTGACGAAATTTTATTTTATATTATGAAGAATTAGATTCCCCCAGTTTTAAATAATTCCATCAAGAAGAAAAACGTTAGTCATACCATACTTATATTATTTTAATAAAATTGTCTGCTAGTAAATTAATTCAACGTCATACATATCAATTATGCAACACACACACACACATCACACTATCCTCCACTTTTCAAGGAAAATTACTTACTTCTGTAAATATTTCGTATTTCCTGAGCTCAAGTGCAACTTTGTCTTTAGATTACCGATGAAAAATTTGACGGGTTGATCAAGTTGAGGTGTAGCACTTGGTATATTCCACAATTGGCGAGTGAATCGTATGTTGCCTAAAAAGGATATTATTAATCCGCTAAAGCTACTGCTGAGCCAGTAAATCTGGGTGGCCTAGAAAATCAGGAAAATAATAGACTGATTCATTTTTAAATATTAATTTAAGATGTTTTATTTAATCTCTTGAAAATATTGTTGATATTTTACTTGGATTTTTCTATAATTCAACATATTCATAGTACAACCTTTATAGTTTCTAATATATGTTCATTAAAATTATATTAAACTCACCGCAGGCATGAATACTGCAACTGGAATAAGCCCTATACTTATAATTCGAAAAAATAAAACTCGCTTTTTTTCCTTGTCTGTTTCTGTATTTATTCTGAACAATTGATGCATCTAAAAAAATTTCACGTATTTAGTTATGGAAACTTGAATACAAAAATACTATGTATGATACCTTAGAGAAATGAAAATTACCTCAATAGTAGCTAAATTTATCAATCCCAAAGCCAATGGCAACACCATATAAGGGTCAGCAACAGTGAGATCTGTTATCCATCCAAAACCACCAATGGCTAAGTCAGTAGAAACTTGCTCAGCATCTAAACTTATTTAACGTTCAATATTAATATTACTTTTCATTACATAGTATTCATTTCATTTCATTAAATAGTATTTGCACGTTACAAATGTACATACCAATATCTGCATCTGATAACGTTCCATAACATAAATTTCTACTGGCCAACGTAAAAGTCAACCACAAAGGAACTTGTATAACTGGTAAAATAAAAGTTCTTATAGGGTGATACCCATTCATCCTTGCAAGTCCTCTATACTCTTTCTGTACCTGTTTAGAAGTAATATAAAAAAGATAAATTAGTCTTAACAAAAAATATTTATAATAGTTAAAATTTTTTTGATGAATATTTAAGTGCCTTGAATTTATTTCATAAGCTATAAAAAACCATTTTCAAGAACGTGTATCTTTCTATAAATAATGGTTTTGTAAAAGGTAATATTTACTTCTTCGTCGTATTTTTCTTTTGCAACATCATCTGACCATCCTAATAGAGGTTGTGCAACAGCTAGATCCTTTTTTAATTTCATCTTAATTTTCTCCAATTTGACATCCACTACTTGTGATTTCGCAAATTGATATATCTAAAACATAGCATTTAAAAATACATTTAATATAAGTTAAAGTGTATTTCATTTTTCACAAAGCTATTGTATATAAGTCTTTGTATACAAACTTTGTATACAAACTTTTTAAGCATTTCATAAAATGTGTTTCTATTTGTTTTTGACATAAGTACATTTTATTTATTATAAACGAGTATTATAGAAATGAAGGACTTTGAAATTTACCTGGCCAACAGTGAAAGGTAGTGTAATACACATCCTGTTAAACATTGCTACAAGCATGAATGTTGCCCACCATGGTCCTCCGAATTCTTCATAAGTATATAAAAATGTCAACTCAGATATATTAAGTAAATCAATACGGATTTCTGAAAAGAATTTTGTAATATCTGACCATTCACTAAACACATTTTGGCTAGTCCAGGTTAAAAGTGAGTCTGTAGCCAAAGATTCTGGCTGATTATTTACGTTACTTATAGCAGCAGCTTCATTTGATATGTTTCTTTTAAAATTTATACTTATTGATGCTGATGAATGAAGTAATGTTTTCCGTGTAAGATGTCTTGAATACGGAAAACTAGAAAAAGAATTTCCATTTTCGTAATGAAAATTAAATGACTTATAAGTGTTACTGCTTTTGTTTACACTCTTTTTCATAGATACATAACGATAAACAGAATATCTAAAATTTTGCATTATGAGTCCTTTTGAAACTTGAGACTTCATCATTTTTTATAAAATTTAAAATAATACATTGTTAATTGTGAGGTTACGTGCATAGTATGTAGCAGAAAACAATACTACCATCAGTACCATCTATCATCTACATTCTACAGAAACTGTAGATCATCTTATAGATACTTTTATGTGCTGAACACTACCTATATAGGTATATTTAGGCTGGGTGCAAGTCGGTGAAATCTGTAATATATATAGTTAATAAACGTTTTGTGTAGGAACTGCAGTGAAATTAATGTATCTTATATATTACATATATATTATGTACTTCACGTGTTAAATATGACACATAAAAAGGCGCCGCCAGTTGTGTTCTTTCACATTGCACCCAATCTATATTATGCCTGTACCGCTATTTTTAATTGTTATAATAATAGATATAAAGGTATGGTATACATACATTTATAGTAATCATTTTTCGAAATCCGAATAATTATCATAAACATAAAAAAAGTATTGCTAAAAAATCTACACAATGGAGTTAACTATTACATATATATCATTATCTTTTAACATGACAGTTATTTTATAAAAATTGAAATATGTTGTATAAAAACAGTTTATTTTATTCAGGACTTTTAGAATAATTCTGATTTCAATAATTTTTTATCAAAATGTATAATATGGCAACAAAACTAACTATTATATTTGTATTCTGTTATATAAGTATCTAAGTCTTGATGAAAATAATTCTAATACAATTGGTTTTAATATTGGTTAGAATATTTTAGGTATATAAGGATCTAAATATATTAAAAATATGAATAAAATTGTCAATACTGATTTTTTAAGTAATACTTTATCTTAAAAATATCAATAAGTTATTTACATATTTATACAGCTAATAGTTACATAGTTGTACATGTACTCAATACAAAAGTCGCTTCATCTTCCTCTAGCCGATTCATATAAAGTTTAACAGACAGCGTTGCCGCCAGGTCCCGGAGTTTTAATAACACCACTTGCAACATGATTTCCAGGATACGTAGCACTGGAACCAGACGAGGCACCATGGTTTCCCGAATAAGAAGTACCGGAACCTAGGTTTCCTGCATAACCAGTGCCCAAAGCTTGACCACTTGCATGCGCAGTACCAGAAGCTACACTTCCCGTATAAGTGCCACTGGATCCTTGGTTTCCTGGATTCACAGCACCACAACCACCAGGCTTTCCTGCACAAGGAGTGCTTCCTGGATACGCTGAGCCGAAACCTTGACTTCCTGTATACGGTACTTGGCTGCCTGAGTACGTAGAAGCAGAGCCTTGGCTTCCTGGATATGAGGAACCGGAACCTTTATTCCACCCAGCACCAGATCCTTGGCTTCCTGGATATGAGGAACCGGAACCTTTATTCCATCCAGCACCAGATCCTTGGCTTCCTGGATATGAGGAACCAGAACCTTGATTCCATCCAGAACCAGATCCTTGATTTCCTGGGTATGTAGAACCGGATCCTTGATATCCAGGAACCTTTGAAAAAGATCCTTGATTTCCTGGGTTCGCAGAGCCAGATCCTTGATATCCAGGAACCTTTGAAGCAGATCCTTGGTTGACAGCACCACAACCATATTTTCCTGAACAGCCAGTACTGGAACCTTGGTTGCTTGGGTATGTGCCACTTGATCCTTGGCTACCAGGATATGCAGCACCTGATCCTGTGTTACCTGGATACTTGGCAGATCCTTGGTTTCCAGGATATTTTGAGCCAGTTCCTTGGTTTCCTGGATTTCTACCTGAGCAACCACCTGAGCATCCGGTACCAGATCCTCCGTTTCCTGAATATGCAACACCGGTCGCGTGTTGCGATGAAGGGGAGCCATCATTGTCTGAATAATCATCATCGGAGTCTTCGTTTTCTCCGCCTCCATTATCAGAACCAGTGTTTCCCGAATACCCAGCGGTCGGAGTAGATTTGACAAAACTACCACAAGGAGCGCGGTCTCTTAGCGGAAAATCGCAAACATTAACCCTGGGATTGAATTCTGTACCAATACCACAACTGAAGACAAAACAGCCACTGTAGTCGCAAATTTGGTACTTTGTGCAGTCACCCGGATATGCCATCACTTCACTCTGTAACGATAAAGTTTATTTGTTTTAAAATAAATTATTAAAATATTTTGCTAGATTTATTTATTCTAGTAATATAAAATATTATTTATGGTTTTCCCAGTTTATTACTTTGTAATCCAAGCTAGGCTAATATAGTAATAATTTCGTAATTTTTTTAGTATGTCTTATTAAAATAGATATAGAAAAAATGTTATGAGAAAATTTATTAATAATTATGAATATTTGACTGATTTTACTTAAGTTAGTTTAAATTTTACTAAATAATCATTGTAAGTTATTTACTATTTAAGTAAACAAATTAAGTATGTAGTAATGTATACTATTAATAATATGAGTAAGAATTAAAAAAATGAAAATAATATGAAAAATGTTGCAAGATAATTAGTTTAAATATTTAAAATTTTAATCATGTATCTAATCTATCTTGATACTTTTAATATTAATACTTATTTAAAAAAAAAGCGTTTTACTGCAGATACTTACATTGACTAGATTAATGAGAGTCAAGGCATAAAGCGCAATGCCAAAATAAACTAAACTAGATTTCATTTTCGCTTATAACAAAAGAACACTCCGATTTAAAAACTATAATTGAGAGTGTCTAACGCACCGTATGAACGTCCGAAACTTAATAAGCGAGTTGTGCTATTCATCCGTATTTTAAATAGCCTTCCCTCGTCAATAGTCCAAGAAATAATCTGACGTAATTTTTCAAGATTCTCTCTGTATCTCAAAAGATCAAATGTCTCGTCAACAATACAGGCATAATTATCGTGTTTTCCCGATATAATCATTGACGTTGCAAAATTTCCCGCATTGTTAATCGATAATAAAAGACGCCGATTACAATGAAAGCAAAGGCTATAAATGAAAATCGAAAACGTTTGGCAAATAGAGATACGAGGTAGTGTATTAGCTATACAAGTACTAAACAAATCGTAAATGCTTTGCTATATCAATTATGCAATAGATCTTTAGACGAGATTATGTATACATAATATCTATTTTCCAAGGAAAAACGTGCACGCACCTATTTAATTGTTTTCTCTCTCCCTCATTCTCTTTGCCTGTCAAGTTCAACCTTGATTTCAGATTGCTGTAGAAGAGTCGATACGGATGTTCCTGCTCGTTTTGGGCCAATGGCACTTTAAAGAGACGTCGAAAACGTGGCGAATACAATAAGAAAGCCTGTCCAAGTCCAAATACACTGCTGGATAGCCAATAAATATTTATTGCCTAGAATACAATAGAATTAATTAAAAAAATTATAAGAGATTCACGAAGATTTATTTATTGAAAAAACGTAAAAGTATTTTTTTAGCATTATTATTATCTGTATATAGGCTTTGGGAAGTCGAAGCCAGAAATGACTCGCGGCATTTTTTCAGGAATTTGACTAGATTTTACAAAGTAACGTAAATCTGAAGTGATATCATTTCTTTATGTGCGCTCTTCTTGAATGCAGTAAAAACGCTTATAATATTGATATTCTTTAATAAGATATGCATAAGACTGGTTACAAAACCGGTCGCGTGAATCAACGCTACAATATTTTTTTCCAGAAATTTAGCCGCATTTTACAAAATAGCACAATTAGGTATCAAGTGCGATAGTCATTCTTTACTGAAATGTGGAGATTGCACTTCTTTTTTTTTTTATAAGGTACTTATACATATGAAATATAGTTCTATCGACAAAAAGAAATTTAGGTTACATGACAGTCATTAGAGCTCGGACATCTCCTTAAATTAGATTATCATTATAATTAATTATAAAAAGTTTTACTATTTATGAAAATTTAAACTTTAAAGAAAATAATTAATTAGTTGATGGAAGATGATTTTTTTAGTTATGCAAAGGATGGCATAGTTTGTCCCAGCCAGTTTTTTCTTGAGACTTGACATAGTCACTTCACTCTCCGGCGTGCGATTGTTTATCCCTATTTTACACTAACAAATTGGACTCTGACAAAAAAGTGTTATATAGGTTTTCGTCATGATTTTTTCCGTAGAATCGATTCCTGCAGTTAGTTTTACAAAATTAGGAATTTTTTTGTAATTTGATTAAATAATTTTTTTATAAACAATTGCAAATGACAAAAAAAAAACACATGTATATTATTTTTTAGTTATGCAAAGGGTAGCACAGTTAGTTTGTTGCTATCTCAGCCAGTTTTTGCATAGGCTTTAATGGGTTAAATCGTTTTTCCACTGTTATTTTGAAACAAATCGCTTCTAGCACACATTGTTCAATAGAGAAAAGTTTTATTTTTTTATGCTCTACAACTTTTACATTTACCACTTCTAGGAGAAATTAATATTTTTTATGTTAATGCCCAAGTAGGGGTTTTTTAAACCAATTTAAGCGTTTTTTACCATTTTTCCACTGATATCGTGGAAGGAATTGATTTTAGAGAAAAGTTTACTATACAAAAAAAAATATATTTACAAAAGATCTTGAACTTCGACTATTTATTCTTCAAGATATATTAGTTTTTTTAAGTTATAGCTAAAAAACGAGTCTTTCAATAGATATAGCCCAAAATAGGAACGTTTCTATTCTATAATATAATAAGTTATTCTCCAAAGTTTCGGCTCGATCCGTCAAAAATTCACGGAGAAAATCGGTGAACTTAATAAATACATAAATACATCCTAACTAAACAAGAAATTGCTCGAAACCAATTTTTATCATAATAAAAATTTGTTTTGTGCAAAATATGTACACTTTTTGCGATGACGAAAATATAACTTTTTAATAGGAATTTAATAATAATTTAATAATAATTTTATTAAAATGAATATTTAATCATTTATAATAATAGTAGTACTTACAGCAGGCATAAATGTAGCAATTGGTACACTTAGTCCAACTATTGAACGTACTATATACAATTTCCATCGGTCATATTTAGTTAATTGTTGGTTTTCTCTGAATAACTGATGTACCTTCAGAAATGTATTTTATTTATGTAATTATTTCAGTTCTGTAGACATAAATTAAAATATAATAAAAAAGCCTACTTCAATAACAGCAAAGTTAACTAATCCCAACATAATTGGTAATACAATATAAGGATCGGCATGTGTAAGATTTGTTATCCATCCAAAACCGCCAACCGTCAATTCCATGTAAGTGATTTGAGCACCTGTGAACAAATATTGTATTTCTTACTATTATGTTAAATTTTATCATCTGATGTTAGTTGTAAAAGGTACACACTAGTATCTGGATGAGGAAGCATGTAACATAAATTTCTTGTAGCAAATGAAAAGGAAACCCAGAGGGGAAGTTGTAACCATGCACCAATATAAGATTTTGCAGGATGACAATTGTCCCTCACCACTAGTTTTTTATACTCTTCATGTACCTTAACAAAATTAAAACTATCAATAAAACAGATTGTCAAATTATTTATTTTAGTAAATATTTTAATATTAATAAAACTAAAATCTTTTAGAAAGTATGTATATAAAATCTTATGCTGTATACTTTTTAAAATTATAAATTATACTTAATAATAATATTTTATGATGTACAAAAATATTTACATTTCTCTGATATTGTTGTTTGACAAGCCTCTCTGGAAAACCCTGATATGCAACAGCATAATTTGCTTTTTGTTTTAGTTTGTTGGTAATGTCATTCATCTCTAAATTGATTATTTGTAGTTTTCCTGTATTGTGCACCTGCAAAATAATGTTGCATAAATAATAACCAAATTTTTAAAATGTCAAAAAATAAAATAAATAGAAAAGATAAAATTCTACTATTAACATTTAATTTTTTTGTAATATTTTCCACATAAAAACATTTTAGTACTTTTAAAATTTTAAATAAAATACAATACCTGAAGGATAGAAAAAGGAAATGTAACAATTGTTTTAGCCATAATTGTTGTAAGCATAATTGATGCCCACCATGGTAATCCAGTAGTTTCATGCACCTGCAAAAGCGTATCCTGGGCCAGTTGAACTATTTTCCAGTCTGAAAAAGTTCTCAATATCTCTGGCACATGAGAACTTGCAATTTGAGCAGCTTCTTCAACTGGAGATACATCCCGTGTTATGGGGTTTGACACAATTTCTAAGTTATCCAAGGAAAGTGCCTCATTGGATATATTTCTGTGAGAATTTATATAAAACACTGCTGAAGTAGTGCACAAAGTTTTACGAGTATAGTATGTTGAAAAAATTGAATTCGAATGATAATTCTTGTTGTTTTGATAAAAACTACTGATTTTGTTCACACCATGCTGTGCAGATAAAAAACGACCGTGATGATATCGCAACGATTGCGATACGATATTATTAAAAATTTTAGGATTCATTATTATTTTTTAATAAACTTATTTTTTATATAATTTATCAAAATACAATTTGGCAATACATCATCTATCTTTCATCTAAGAATCATTTTCAATTTTGAGGTTAAGTGCAGAAGACATTGTCATCTAGTATCTTCTCACAACAATTTAGATAAATATAAATCATCTTACTTGTATATTTTTAGCTTTTGAATTCAAACAAAAGTGCGGTTTATAAAAAATATGAATATTTATTCATCTACAATTATATACATATATACATGTATATATATATACATATTATATTATATATATACATTAACTAAAGTTTTATTTAGTAAATTTTATGCAAAAGAGCTCCATTTAGCCATCATACGCCCTAATATATTTACATCTGTTGCTTGATCTAGTAAACATTGTACCTGCAATTATGAAAAATTATTGATAATTAAGATGGTGTCTTAAAAAATATAACTACTTAAAAATACAAAACTTTATGTTTGTTTAAATAGCATACAGATACCTATGTAATAAAAAGGAAACATGCTAAGATCATTTTGGATATAAATGAGATACCTATGCAGTTAAAATTTAATAAAATTATTTATAATAAAATATCGAATAAAAAATTATTTACACCATTTATCAAGCTTGTGTGATTTTTATGTCAAATTTTAGTTTTAATACAATAAAATTATTTTACAGGTTTACATTACAGATAGATAGATTTTAAATTAATTGACATTAATTTTTATCAAAATTTTATGCTTTTCTCTTAATTTTAGAAGTTTTATTATCTATCATATCACAACTATCACAAAATTGATCTCTTATCAACCCTCTAATCATTAGCCTTAAAAAATATTTATAAAATATAAAAGTAACCTGTAATTCAGATGAGAGATCATCATTTTTTATAGATGATCTTATTGTTGGATGATGAAGTATATTTCCATTTATAATATGCTTGTATAATATAAAATACTGGTTCTCATCATCATCATCATTATTATCATTATACATGTAAGATAATTCTTCTACTAAAATATTAGAAGGCTTTGCCCCATTTAATTTCTTTTTTACGATGGTGAATTTCTTCTTAGGTAACCATTTTATAACTGTAAAATAAATTTTTATAAAGATCACGACCCAGCCAATATGTAATATTGCAGAAACACCTATATATAAATCAAATGCTAAAAAAATAGTCAATACTTACAAAATAAAAATTTGTTTGAATATTTAAAAAAATCAAGTTATAGAACATAACTAGAGAAGCAATCTATACACAAAATTATAAAATCAATCTTTGGAAAAAAAAAGAAATTTAATACTTTCACTGCTGACAATGTATAAACTTTTTCTGCTCTAAATAGTATTTGTGATAACCTTTTTAACAATTAGTTTTAAATTCTTTAGATATGATAAATTAAAGGTTTATGATATTACACAGTATTATTTGCATTAAAATGAGTATGTACCACATTTATACCATACAGCACTGGAAGAAAATATTTTATTACAAAATTAAAACTTGTTATATTTAAAATAATCAAAATGAATACGGTAGAAACATGGTACGTACCGCACCACGGGTAAGAAAATTATGGTACGTATTTGGTATGCATATCTTAATAAGAATAAATACATAAATACCTTTATATTTTGGATCATCAGCTTGCAATCGTTGATTCAATTTCTGATTGTCACCTAAACTCTCGTACAAAAAAACATCCAAATAAGCCAATATTAATCTCTTCTCTGTTTTCAAAGCGCCAAGTGTATGAATCATCGTCGCGCCAAATAGATCTTGCTCTCTAAATGGCCTCAACAAACCTAATATCTGAGTTGTTAATCTGAAAGGAACCAACTCTGGTACTGGTTGATAGATCCCCGTACCAAAGACCATATCAAATTTGATCCCGAAACATTTTCCTGTGTTTATCTCCACCAAAATGTTCTCCAACCTACGATCGCCAATACCAGCGATCCAATGAACTATGCACATAGTCGCATAACTAGTTATAAAATTTCGTCGTATCTGAAAACACAATAAAGAAAAATGTTTATTACACGAAATGTTTTTAAAATATTGTTCTTATGTATTCTTATGTAACTACATAGCCCATAGTATTGCTATATTATTAATGTTCATTTGTAATCTTTTTTATGCACCTAATTATTTCTAAAATAGTTATATTTTTAATTTAATTTAAAATAAACATATAGATACATTCTGATTCAATAGCAAATGAAAATAATCAATGTTGTCTATTACTAATACTAAATAATAGTTGTACCATTACACTATTGCATATCTAAAAATAGTCAGGATTGTTTGTAAGTCAATATAAATGATGTTATCTCTGAATCATCAGCAATGGACTATGTACAGCTTAATTTTATGTTTAAGATTTTTATAATTTCACGTAAACATATGAGATCTTATCGAAAGACGTTTATTAATATCTCACTGTCAGCTAGTTTGCATAATTCCTTTATTTTCAAACAAATAAAAACATAATTTAATATCTCGTATACGTGAACATTCATAGATGCCTTCCACACTAAACAACAAGAGGTTCGTAAATTTATAATTTTATGACTATTATATTTTTGTAAATGTAATTGTACGGATTCATACAAATATATATATATATATGTAATGATTTTTTTACCCGATAGAAGTAGTCAGCCGAAGGACTAATTCGCACAAATGTTTTTCGTAATAAATCCCATCCAATACATTCAGTGAATTCTTTCATTTTTGCAGCAACATCTTTTGCGCTGTACTTAAGAAGAGCTCGTTTATAATTATGACTTTCCGGAACTTCTACATCATCAGTAGCCGCATGTATCCAATCTTCATATTTTTTTAACACGACCTGCAGAATGAATTTGTCCGATGCGGATAACTCCAGAAACTCCTTTAGTGATCTTGTGTCATTAATCCACTCGACGAGACTCAGTGAATCCGACAGTGGTACAATATTGTACGTATTCACACAGAAACGTCTCTTATTACAATCACGATCATTACCTAAAGTCTTATTCGCGATGTCGAAAATCTGTTGCATTCGCTGATCTCGTCGTACGTCCACGCCAGACTTCACTAGAAATTTGTACGTTTTAGCATTCGTTGCTATTACGTCAATCTTTATAGAACTGCCTTTTGATGAGATTTGAACAACATGATCGATTTGTGAGATCATCGCGTGATAATGAGGAAGTGGCTTACTTTGGCCGCTATACTGACCCGGCACCTCAATCATAACATTGTCAGCCAAACAGTTATTAATGCGGGGACTGTATTGTTGCAACTGTGAGAATTCTGACTTTTCTGCATTATCTTCGAGATTATAGATAATTTGCTGGACGTGCCGTTTTGCAGTCTCGCAGTTCTCAAAGCTTTTTAATTCCTCCAGTTTTTTGCGATACTTGTAGAGAGTTGATTTCCATATTGGGCCTTGTATGTTTTCTTTGTAATCACTGGTTTCAAAGAGCTAAAAATAGAGCGATAATGTAAAATGTTCACTTATAAAAAATCGGTAGGTACAGAAGTAAATAATAAAGAAGAAAAAGTTTTGAAAAATATTTCAAAACGTTCTTATAATTTATTTAAGTTATTTACTTCTTTTTCTGGCATACTGTTTAGACATTCAAAAGCATTTACAGTGTTAATTATTGCATATATATACTACTTACACGAACCATCAACTATTATTATATGTCAAATATTTAACTCATTTGTAAAAAATTGTAATCTAAACGTATAAATTACGTATGTAAATAATGATAAATTATGTAAAGATCAAAATTGTCTTTAAAGATTAAAATTGATTCAAGAAGCCTACGGTGGATCGGTCGGCGGAGCGATAGGCTCGTAATCCGAAGGATCCGCGGGTTCGAGCCCAAGTCTCGGCAGATTGACACCAACAGCTCTGTAAAATATTACATATGTGCTTGGTTTACAAGCACAACGTAGACCTCCGTCGCTGATTGGCACCGAGTGGGAGCATAAATAGAGCGAAGTTAACTAATATAAAATAATGGCTTAAATAAAAAAAACAGTATTGCATACCTTATTGAGTAAAGAGTCGACAGTTTCCACAAAAGTTTCGTTATTATCAATGAGTTGAATGAGCTTCAAAAGATTCCACTTTAAATAGTGTTTAGGTTGACACAAATAGTTCATTGCTTGGAAAAACATTGTGATTCTTAGATTTGGAAAAAGTAATTTAGATAGATTAACTATCACGGGATCGCTTTTTAATTTCGGTTGGCTCTCGCAAATAGTTTTGAAACTGTATATTATTGCATTTGGATAGTCCGATGCCAATCTATGAATAATTGGCAAAACAAAGCACACAAGTGGAGTAGCGAGATGTGATATAAGCTGCTCCTGCATAATTCACACATAAAATATTATTTTTTCCAGTCATATATACATAATTAGATCTAAACTATTCATAGAAATATCAATAAATCGTATTTTTACCTGCCATGACAAAAACATCCAGCTTGGAACTTTTTGGCTTATGTTAAGAAACAATTGTACGGTTTTCTCATTGTTTTTATAGAATGATATTTTTAGAAGACAAGGAAAGTAGCGAATAGCTTTTTTAGAACCACAACGCATGCCAGTCAACACAGAAGAGATAAATTCCTCCTGCAACACTGAATCCTGATCGTAATTCTCAGTCATAAGTTCATGGCAGTACTCCGCAAATTTGATGTAGCTCTCGGCTACATCCTTGTCATTTATTCCCTGACAAGCACTCTTCAGTAAATTAAATCTAAAATCAAACAGGCTTTCTTCAACCTGCTCAGAAGCAACAACATTCAAGACTTTACGAGTAAATTCGCTATTTGTGAGGAACGTTACGCATTTTCCATCATTTGTTATCAAGTTGTGAAGAGCTGAGATCAAATCGAAAGTGTGAAGTTTAGTTTTGATTCTTAGTGAATGATCGATGGCCTCGTTCTGTATTATTTTGTCGGCGAGCTGCCAAGATTTTTCGTAGAGGGAGAATTTCTTTTCCACCTCATTTTTCGCTTCAGCACACTGGAATTGACAGTTCATAAAATTCACAATGCCCGAATCGTCAAGTTTATCGAGATGCTTTTTTAATTGCAAAACATGCTTGTACGCTATTATGTAGTTCCGATGCTCTAGAGCTAATTCGCTTATATTCAGACGCTGCTTGAGGCTTACTAACATCACATTCGACAAAATGCTAAAGAAAAATTACAAAATTGATTAATCAAATTCAATGCATAATTCCTTGCAGAGTAGCTTAACCCTTAAATGACACTGGGGGTCCGAAAGACCCCAGAGTGTTTTTGACCGAAAATTTTTCAAAGTTACGCGCCACTGTTTGCTTTGTGATGCCATAAATAACCAGCATGCTTGTTTCATTTATTTCATCCTTTTTTCATC
>UELV01081388.1:0-27003 GCA_900490015.1 Megastigmus stigmatizans
TCATCATTCGAAAGAACAGCTCAAAATACGTCGGATATGATCTTTTTCAAATTTTTTCAAACCTTTTTTTTAGTTGAAAAATGGCCTTGAAAAAGATGTTGAAAATTCGGGGTCTTGGTCGTTAATGGGTTAATTCATATAGCTCAAGTGAAGAGAAAAATGGTGATTTCGAAGTCACAGAAAGTCCGAATTGACTGACAAGAAGCTCTTGACTTCCTGCACAATTAATGTGGATCTGGTGGTCGTGGCGAATACAGTTCCGCTGTAAAAAGGAGTTTAAAGCCGTCATGCGGGAAGTATAACAGTCGGATAGAATTTTTTTTTTTCAAGAGAAATAATCACGAAGCATCATAGTTCCGAACAAAAAAAAAGGAATCACACTTAACTACTCGGTAGCGAATCATTACTCTATAGATTCATATATCTAATCAGACATAAGAGATGCATTTTCTTCTCCTGCTAATTTGAAAAATCACCAGTAAAGTCAGTCGAACTACGCACGCGACACCAAAAACTGAATGATAAAACACGCATCGATAAAGAATAATTTAATTTTCAATGAAAATCTCGATCTGTCGACAGGTCCATAACGAAATCGTATTACCGCAACAGCGTGGGCGCACTGCTGGTCTACGACGTCTGCAACCGTGCGAGTTTCGAGCACATTCCACGCTGGATGCTAGAGGCGCGCCGTCACATCGAGCCCCATCGGCCGGTGTTCTGCCTCGTCGGTTGCAAACTCGATCTCGTGACGAACGGCGGACGTCGCGAGGTATCCAAAGAAGAGGCGCGCGCTTTTGCCGACCAATACGGTGTACATCACGTGGAGACCAGCGCCAAGACAGGACTGAACGTCGAAGAGGCATTCAGGACCGTCACCCAGGAGGTCTACAATCGGATACAGAACGGCGAGTACAAGGTCGAGGACGGCTGGGATGGGATTAAGACGGGATTCGCGAGACCCGGTGGTCTGGACTTCAATCTAGTCGAGGCGGAGCCTGCCAAGAGCTCGTGTTGCTAAGCCGCCGCTGATACTGCTCTCCTTTTCTTATTTGTTTATACCTTTATTATCTCTATTATACTCGATCACTCCTTAGGCTTTCCTACTTTCTTGTCCCTGGTCATTATTTTACCTTTTTCTTTTAGTTTCGGCTCGGAGGAGAAATTGTGTGTTGTGGGAGCAAAGGGGACATCTTGAGAGGCAGACGTTGAGATTTGCGTGATATTTAAATTGGTGAGATACCGATTGTTATTCGATTGAAAAACATGTCGAGCTATAATCGATATTAAATTTCGATCAGGATTATGAACGTC
Source organism: Megastigmus stigmatizans (assembly GCA_900490015.1). NCBI lineage: Eukaryota > Metazoa > Arthropoda > Insecta > Hymenoptera > Megastigmidae > Megastigmus > Megastigmus stigmatizans. The sequence goes on from UELV01081388.1 coordinate 1,315, forward strand.
TGCTACTTTCGAGATGAACGTTATATTTGTACATTTTTAAAGTCTTGTCGCTTTGACTCAAGAATGAAATTTAACGATTGAATTGTTACAAAACTTATTGAGATCTAGCCATTTCTATACTGAGATTCGATTGATCCGGCAGCTAACTCTTAACGAATCAGCCGAAATTTTTTGCTCTCGCTGAATCATCAAGTGTCTCATTGATTGTGCCTAAAAATCGTTTGACTGAATTCAATTTCGTAAATGACGATCAACAGAACTGTATTTTTAGTAAATTTGTCGATTTATCGAAATCTTCTGTTTACGTGTGTTAATGTTCAAACGTGATAATATTAATAGCTATTGACATCAATTCTATTTATGGAAATCCGGTTTTTCAATTAAAATTTTGCATAGCACTGGGAGTCCGTTTTAAATCAATTCATGGTTAAGCTCGTAAACGAGTTGTCATTATGACACCTCAGATAGTATAAGATAATTTTTAGGTACAATCATAAAAATGTGAAACACAATTATATAAAATAGTTTTTTGTTTTGTACAATTGCATACGATTACGAGAAAGTGGAGTACATGTGTATTTGTTTATATTACTTTTTTTTTTATATTTATTAATGGACACAATTTTTTCTCCATATTCAGTTTTTTTTTATCCTTTAAGTGTCAAATAGGCTATGAAGTATGAAAGAACGCATTAGAATGTTTTAGCTAATCAAAACTTTTTATATAATTTTGTTTTATAAAAGATTATCTTGATTGCGAAACTTTTTGAATTCTATTTAATTTATAAAGGCATTTTAGTAACATTCTTTTTATATCAATGTTTTTTTTTTATTGAACTTTACTTTCGAAGTGCTTTAAGCATATTTACTTTATTTTAATATTATTTTATTATATTTTGATTTATGTTTTAGATAACGAAAATTCTGGTTTTAAATAATCGCAAATATTAAGAGATATTCTGATGCTTTCTTATATGCATTATAAGTCTTCGGCCATGAAAGGAAACTATTATAGTAACAAATCTTGAATTAATGAAAGCGTGTAAAGAGATAAATATTGTTTTCATTTTGTATATAGTTTGTATAAATGGATCAGATAAGATATACCTATTGCATACAGAAAATAAAAAAGACAGATAGCTATTGCGCGATTGTGTTTTTAATAACGATATTTAAACGCGATGCGTCTCTACAATTATAAATTTATAGTATTTAGAAGATCATGTTTGTATTAAAATAAAAATCAAAAATGTATAGATAGGTCGTTCTTTTTTGTGCGAACCAAATACAATTCTTTTATGCGACCTGATCAGCTTAACGTGAAATCATTTGTTGTTTGTAATAAACCAAAATAAAAGATAAGCACTGTTAAGTTTTTGTATGAAATAACGAAAGACGTACACGAAAGTAACTATTTTTTCAAATCATTGACGTTTGAGTTCATAATGATGCGTAAAAAGACGAATTTACCATATGATAGGAGTTGAATATGTGCGAAACTTTGTAGAGTCTCAATGGATTTAATCATGGGAAAATCAAACGCGTTAATCGTCACATTTTTTACTGCTTAATTATAAAAAATTTTAAACTAATATATTTTATACCTATTGGTCGTTCGAGATCAATTAACTTTCATAGAATTTGCGTGTGAGAGAGAGAACGATAAAAGTGTGTAGATGCAGTCTTTATTGTGTTCTGTTGTCGCTCGATACGAAAACTATGTTGCGCAACTATTGAAAAATGTTATAAAAAATCATGTGAAATTTGTATATTTTTGTTTTGATTATACGATTTAAGTCAGATATGAATAGATATAAAATTTTGTATTAAATTGTTGAAATCATAATATGCGATTCGTGTACTTTAGTTTTAATTTGGTTATCAAAATTTGTAGTTTAACGGATTTTTTATACGTATAAATACCTACTCCATAAGACATACGATATTCAATAAAATATTTAAATTTGGTAATCATTAAATTATTTTATATTTATTGCTTTATTTTCTGTCTGTTTAAGAAAGCTTAAAAAATATATTTTTGGTAGGCTAGTCTTTCATACAATTTTGAATAAAAATAAGTAAGGAATAATTAATAATTATACGAACTCTGTACTTTTTATTCTAATTCAAATTTTGTGCAAAATCCGTGGAAAATTATGTGAATTTATTTTTTTCCTCGTGAACTATTAAAAATTGTTGCGTGAACATTACTTTCATATGGAATTCAAGGCGACTAAGAATTAGACGTAGAAAAATGTCGATCACATCGCGACGAAGTTTTGAACGGTAGATTATCTAGTGAGAACATTTTCTTATACAATATCTTTGAGAACATAAAAGTTAAGAACTATAAGAACGAGAGAATGTAAATAAATAAAAAAGAAATTACCAAACATAGAATAAACATTTTTCTTGTGATCAAAGAGTTCATATTGTGTGTGTGTGTACACAGGGAGATACATTTTTTCACATTGAACAGTCGATAAATTTTGGTTAAGGAGATAATGCGCTTATTATAAATCCCTGCATACCACATGAAATGTGTTTGTAATAAGTATAATTAAAGTATAGAAGACTTCATAACAAAACTTTGTCTCTTGCCAAATTCCAAATCCTGGAGTAACAATTCAATACCAGGTGTTATGGCAATTCTATAATTTTTCAGCCCATAAAAACTGTGCGATGCTCAATCTCTTTTCTTCGTGAAGACTGCTTGTATGACTTTGATTTTTTAACTCCCCTGCGATGCATGTATAAAAGAACATTTTTATTATGCTAAATTCAAATATATATATCTATAATCGATACGATCGATATAACAATATATTTAATTAAATTTTGTAAGGACCTATTTATTTTAATAAAAAAAATGTTAGCTTAAAAATGGACATTTTTTGATTATATTTGCACGATTTGATGTGTTTTTAAATATGTGCGAGTAGCAAAAATGAACTATTATGTTTTGTTTAATTACAAAAAATAAAAATCTTTGTTGAACTAATCGAGTGATGAATTAAAAATCTTGAACACAGATTTATGACAGCTAATGAATAAAAGAACATAAACATTTTCGTTATAAAAAATATAAAACAGTGATTTGAAAGATTTTCAATTATGAATGTCTTACAATGATTTTTAATTCATTAAAGGTTTTGAACATAACTTTCAATTGTTAAAATATTTTAGATGAAATAAAAATTGAAATCATGTTATTAGATTAATTTATTTCGTAAACAATTTCCTAACTAATTGCAAAATCAAACTGCCGACATTTATTGAAATCATATTATACTTACTATATTGTATCTTTATTAGCAAACTTTATCTTTGAAATTTACTTCGCTAGTCATCTTTTGTACCATGACTATAAACCTTTTAAAGTAAAAAAAAACTTATAATCATCAGTCAATGGGTCGAACAAAATAATTTCTTAAAAGAAAAAATTAATCTGACGAAATGTTTTAAAAGAAGGGACTGTGTTTTTACAGTGGAAATAAGATATTTTGGATTAAAGATTAGACATACTATCTAGATTAATTTGTGAGTAATCCTCTTAAAAAATAAAAATTATACCATAAAACCTTATTACATCCCATGAATTAAGCTATAAAAGAATTGCACTAATGACTAAAGAAATATTTATTATATTTATTCTCATTCAGTATTACCAAATACAACGTTTAACTATTAGAAAAACTTCATATTTATTGTATTTTTTATTTCAGTCAATCATAATTCTTTTCAAGCAGTCTTACCTGTTGTGAATACTATAAATGCATACACACTAATTGTTTACACAATAATTGTTTTATTCTCAGCTTTTAAAAGCATGTTTCATAAAACATTGGTTCAGAACATTCAGCAATTATTTTGAAGGTATAGGAGAATATAATTAAAATCATAAATAGATATTTTTCATTGCTTTATTTATAAAATCATTTCGATCACGTGGTCACAATTTGTTAATCTCTGAAGAAAATTCTTTACAAAGGAGAATTTCATAGAACTTTATTCATCAAGGAACTAAAACTCGCTTTAAGTGTATTTTAGCTCAGATATTATAATAAAGATGATGATGTCGATCTTTATGTGTTTTGAAATGTATTCTGAATACAATATAATTCATAATATTATCCTAAGGACTTAACTAGGTAAGTAAAATTTTTTTTATCATTTTTTTTTCATTGTTGAATTACAGAAGTAACAGCTTAGAAAAAATAACTAAGAAGAGCATTTATAAGTTATTTGTACAATGCATCACTTTTTTAAATTAAAACGATATAATTATTACGTTTTTGCAGTTGACGATTCAATTATCATATAAAATAAAACAAGATTGGTTTCAAAAATTGAATGTAAATTAAAACAACTTGCTGTAAATCTTTATTACTATTATTTTACTATACTTAGCAAGTAATTTTAATTCCAGTACAGTGCAAAAATAAATTATAAAATAAAATTAACAAATTTCAATAATTTTTTAGCCAAAAAGTCTCGAATGAAAGTAAATGATTACAAAACTATGACAATAATAAACAAGAGTTTGGTTTATAAATAGTAATTAGCAGTGCCCAACGGTACAGACTATCAATAGATTTTTTTTTTTCATTTTTAATGCATATATAAAGTTCAGAGTGTTACATTGAGTCTTTGCATTAATGTATGTACGGCTCAACAAAAATTTATACTTTTTTCTGGATACAAGTATTACAATACATATTTTTTTTAGAAATACTTTGATGTTTACAGATTATTAAATATTTTTTTTCTTAATTTGTACTGACCTTTAAAAATGTACAAAGCTTTAAAAGGATACTTTATAAAAATATATAATTTTAATTAACTCGTAGTGGTCTCACGGTGTCCAGTGGACCCCAGACTAACTTTGCTAACCATTTTCGTAAGACGATAGTTCCAATTCATGGTACTAAACACACCGTCTGTGCTTCTTTTGCAGCGTAATTGCAGGCAGCAACAGAAGAGTATCAGCCAAAGACTGCTTGGACAAGCCAATTTCCATTCACCTCGTCAAGTAGTACATGGATCAAACGCTTAGATCATATTTACGTGTAGGCAAGATCTCCCAGACAATTATCGAAGATAGGGTTAAATTGCTGAGCAATAGGAAGATGCATCCTTTGCAAACGAGAAAAGGACAGAGTGACAAATTTCAGTGCCTTTCTTGCCTACGACCCATGTACGACGAACACCGAATTTATTTATGCACTGATCGCGGTGGTCAAAATACTCTCTTCAAAGTTCTGGAAATAAGATTTTTCCTCGCGTTTCTTCCACATAAAAAAAAATTATTGAATTTCAAAGAAGAGATCTTAAACTAAAGTCCAGATCAAGGTTTGAGTCGATATGTAAAAAAGAACGCAAATGACAACTGCTTTTCTGTGTAGGGTCCAATAGACCCCGTGTGACCACTACATTATTTTTAGGAGGTGTAACCACTACAGATTAATAGAATATACTTGAAATAGTTTATAATATTTTAATATTAATATCAATGAAAACGAATTCGTTTTTTCAATTGATATTTGAGAATCGCATAGATTTTAATAAATCACATTGGATCGTATACTCGTTTGATAAAACTTCAACTTTGTAAACATTGTTTTTATAATTTTTAAAATCATTTCAAAAGAAAAAAATATGTATATTTATATATTGGTGTAAAAAAATTAAAAATAAATGAAATCATTTAATTTAAATAACTAACCTCAGAAGCATCATAAAATTACACACGAAATGCCTACTTAAGAATAACAATATTACTACATACACTTTTATACATAATTTTTAAAATAGATATTTTTCTTAACAAAGTGCGTATCAGTACTTTTTTCATAATTCGTATTCAGTAACGTCCGTGTAAAAATTTTTGTTTAAGCCGTAATTTTCGAGATAGTGTATTTATAAGGGGCAGCATTTTAAAACATCTTAACAAAGAAAAAAACAACTTTAACAGTACTGCGCTCGAACCATGCTCCATGTTATATTTTTTTGTTTTTTCTCCCTGCGATAATCTAAGAGTAATCATCAATCTAAACTTATTCTAAATGCACTAAATAGAATTTGTGGCTCGGAATATAATCGATAATGAAAAGTTCCTAGTGTAATTAGCAAGAGGTCTCTATTATGTGCTTATATGTGTATATATAGAACAATGGTATGAATTTCTTTTATAATTTAATTTTCAAAGGGTGTCTGATAAATATCTGGATAAACAGTCCAATATTGAATTTCTGGCTAATATTTTTAGCTTGCTTATAATTTGTTTTCTTCTAAAGCTACTTTATAAACCTAACAGAATTAGAGCTTTATAATATTCATATAGCTAATATTCTAACTACAGGGTTTTTTTTTTATTACTGAATACATTAACTTGGAAGTAAACTCTCTTACAATTCTAGGTTTCAAATATGACTAGAAACTTCCCTATACAACTTTTTTTTATTCTCCATGATCATCTCATATCTATTTTTTGGCAAGATTTTATCCGATATAAATTTACGAAATAGCTGACATTTTTATGTCGTATTTTCTTATTTTTTTCTTTAAGAAATACTAAGTTCTTTATCACATAATTATTTTTTTTTCTTTACTTCTCAACGCTATTTTTAAGCATGTCCGTAATACACTCACTCTGCTCTCTTATTTACAAAACAACATTTCGCATGACGATCATTTTATCTACGTTCACACATAAAATCACTAACGTATGGTTGACTCTGCACACAAAAGACTTTTTTTTCTAAATCATGACAATGAAAAATTCCTCTTTTTTTCGATATTTAAAAATCATTCTTCGTTTTACGAATTTAAGAATCCAATCATTCATTGTTGCTGATAAACCAACGAACTCCTTTTTCTTTTAAGAGTCTCACAAGTGTTTCACATTTTTTCCTTTCGTTTTGTTTTTCTTTTTATACTATTGACAATATAATTTATTTGGAAGTGCAGTGCACTAGGTGCACGGTAATAATTGATATTAAGTGTGCATCGAATCCATCGATTACAACAAAGGGTTAACAAAGCTATTAAAATCGCTGTGATATAATAATGGTAAGTTTTTGCAGAAATAACATATGTTCTATTCGATGCCTAGAGAAATCATTTGTCAATTCCACAATATTAGCTTTTAATAAAAAATGTTCCGTGATAACGGATGATGCGCATAGACTTTTTTAAGGCCGTTCTGGCTGCACTTTCAAAATAACATGCACTTCACTCTTGGTATGACTGTGACTAATTATGTCTAAAAAATATATCAACGATAAAAAAAATAATTATATATACCATAAACTAATAAAGATGTATAACCAATCAAGGTGGTAAAAAGGACAAATTCGAACAAGTTTGTAAACTTAATTTTCTCATAATTAGAAACGTCTTAAAATCAAATTGAAGCGCTTTAAAACTTTATTACTAGTATACGTTTTTATAAAAATATCTTTGAAATTATAAAAGTTGAAATTTCAAGCATTGAACAATTTTTTATTTTGATTGTATAGACAGAACAACCTTAAAATAAAATTGTATGATACTTAAAAACTTATGAAAATTTTAATAATTATTGTGCTTAAAATAATTAAAAAATCTCACAATATGAATGAAGAACTATTCAATAAAAAAAGGTGACAGCCTATTATTTTGTTCTATTTTATAAATGCTGCATTTGAATAAAACAGATGCATGTTTGTATAGATATTATCGGCCCAAAATATGAATTTTAATTTAATGGGAATGTCTAGAAAAATGCACTTAGATTCTTAAAAAAGAGAATATCATTGTAACTAAAATAAAAATAGGTGTTAAGAATTCAATAGTATACTTTTTTATCTAATTTAAATTTTTTTAATAGAATCAATTTATAAAATGAGAAAAAAAAAATTTAATACTTAAACATAGAAATAAAAAAAATTGTAAAGAATTTTAATGAAAAACCTGGTATGCACATTTTCTCATACTGTAAAAATTACGAATGTTTCAGGCCGATCATAACTATAGTTGAACATTTTCTTTCGTTTTTGAAAAATAAAAGTAACATATGTTATAACAACACATGTTGATGTAACAGATATAAAAAAAAAATACAATTTTCTTTTACCAGAATGCTGGATGAATCTCTGGATTTTCTGCTATCCCTACATTATCATAGATAACATGGGATAGAATATATAATAAGATGGTAACATTTTCTTTTCTGACCTGTAGATATTATTCGTATCATATGTATGCTTCTGTTTTTGGACTACCGAGAGCTTTTGCACTGCGAGAGCTCGTTACTTCGTTTGCACTGAGAAAGTCAAAGGACACGACTAGCGCTGTTCATTGCTGCTGACTCGCTAGCGACTCGCAGCCAAACAGAATGTACTCTTCCCGTGATAACCAGAAAGGATTTCCCTTCATGTACTCTGGTGGCGTTTTATCTAAAAATAAATGAATAAATATTTTATATGAGCTTCTTCCTTTGATAAATAAACTTTGATAACAGTACTAATATATAATTAGTCAAAAATAAAATTATTTGCACACATACCAGGATGTACAGCTAAAGGCACATAAGTAGATCCCATTGCTACATTCCAGCTGTGAGTGCCTGGACAACTCTTTACCTCCAAGATATGTGCATATTCTGGAAGAATTTTCTTCAAATCCTGTTTCAATCTTAACTCGAAGCCTGCCAAGTCAGTATTACCACCTGTCAGTAGAATACGTGAAAGACAATCTTCCCTTATTTCTTCTCGCAATCCTTTTGATACTTGTTTCACAACTTCTGGCAAATCCATGCTTACATACATTAACTCTGGTGCAGTATATAATTCCGAACCCAGCGAAACTTTCTAAAAATATAATATTATCTTTTAATGAAAATTGTCTAAAAAGTTGAACTCATACAGAAAAATATATACAAATTTTAAATAGAACTTTAATTCTCTAAATAGATAAATTATATGTATTATTTTATGTATATAAACTGTTCACTACGAACGTACCCAATCTTTCTTGCAGTTTACATAAGTATCAACTCTAATATCAATATCCACTTTTTCTGCTTTACTCTGCCCACCTTTATAAAGCCTATCTGATTTACTAGTAAACTCTTCTTTTCTTATATCAAGACTCAGTCTACACCGTTCTTTGACAGTTGGATAATCCAAATAAGAAATAGGAATCTCATGAAATTCTTTTGGCTGCCAATTCATGGCTTGTTTTAGGTAATAAGCTACATGCCAACCACCTACAGGTATTAATCTCCAACGATTAGGTACTACTCTTCCATCAAAAACAACGGCTACTGTTGTACTCAAAGCACCACTGTCAACTACGATGCAAGTTTCCACACCGAGCATAGCACATGCTGCCAATGGCTTTGGTACTAAACAAACTCTGTAATAAGCATAAAGTGTTATTTAGTATTTTATCCCTAACAGATTTAAGTTTATTTTAAATGAATAGTTTTAAAACTTTTTTTTTACCTAGCTATTTTAACCTCTTGAAATAGATAATGCAAAAGTTGTTTTCTTAGTGATGGATGAATGGCCAGTGGTTCACAAAACATAAGAACAGCATTTGGCCTTTTCAAAGTTTCCGTCAAACCCATCTGACGGAATAGATGATCGACAAAATCTTTCAAAACAGAGAAGGTTCCATCAACAAGTAATGCTTCAGCTGGATTAAACAAATCTATATTTGGTATTCCCAAAACTTGTTCAGTATCGGTGCAGTAACCATTGAGCAATTTTTGATACACAGGATTGCAGCGAGTGTAACAAGATGCATCATTAGGGTGTTGCTCCAATCTTCTTTTTTCCCTGTATAATTGAACTGAATTGCAGAAGACACAAAAAGGTCCACTGCGAGGTGGAACTTTGGTAGATTCTGGCTCTGAAAACTTCAACAATTTAACAAACGACTTCTTTGTTACAAATTTTCCTTCCAATTTCCTTCGGCTGCTACTACTAGGATTATTTTGTGGAGGAGGAGGTGCTTGGTCAACATGTGTCTCACTATTGTACTTCGGGAAGCCTAGCATGGAAAAGTGCCTTCTTAAGCCAAAATTTGGAGTGATGACCCATGTGTACTTGTTTCCTATTTCTATCACTACTTTAACATTGGAACCTTCGACACAGTTTCTTTGACAGGTATAACTACTGCAGTGGCAGCATTTTGGAAAAGAATTCTCATTGCTCTCATTTAAAGTCAAAATCATGTGCAGTCGATAACACATGGCTTTGAAGCTGACGCTGAGCATTTGTAAACAATTCATGTCAGGAAATTGGAATTGTACTGTAGATATAAGTTGCAACCACTTCATTTTCCTGAAAAAAAAAAAAAAAAAGTAACATTTGAAGTGATTGATTTGAACCTTATTAAAGATTATAGATAAAATAATATATACAATTAAATAGTAAATTTACAGAATTTTTTTATATAATTTCATTAATGTACAAGAAATCCAACCTAAAAAGTTAGATATAAATATACTTTTAAGAAGAAATTATCACATTCAAATAAGTGAGCTACTTTATAATTAAAGTTTGCATACAAGAAAGTATTTAACTAATATAAGCTACTATTGAAAATTTTAGTAGTTTGTAAAATAAAGTTACAAAATAAAGTTACTAAAAATTAACATAAAAGGTTATTAACAAGCTGAACTTTTATAAATACTTAAATGTTTCATAAATTTTGAAGTATGATATTTTAAAACTCTGCAAATAAATACAACATACAATAAATAGCAAAATCTAGGTTATAGAATTACATATGATTATAGCCCGAAGGTACAGAGTTCTCCATACTATCCATAGGTAGATGTATTATCATCATTGGCTATTAATGTTTATAACTGATACTTATTACTCTTATAAATGTTAGATGATATCATAAATATGATATAGGTAATGTACTTATTCAACTTTTAAAATTATAACTAGAATACTTGCAAGAATTACATTACATTAAAAACAATCCCCTTAGATAAACCTTAATTTGCAAAATAATAATTATCGATGAATCATGAAAGGCGTAGGAAAAATATTTCAAATATCAATACATAGGAACAGATAGGAAGTCCATGAAGAAGTCATGGTAAAGGAACATAATAGAATCAATACCTATAGAAAAGACGCAGTAGGCGTATGTGAATTAAGTTTCTTAAAAATGTAACCTCAAAAAATTTACCATAAATAATCTGTGTCGAAGGTTTTGCGTAGGTACTTGCAGGTGCTCCCGAAAGCTATGATATCAGGTACGTCACACTCTAGCAGGATCTTGATCCAGATCTCTTCGGGGAAGACAGCGGGATCCATTATTCTTGATGTGACAGATCGTATGCGCTCAGGACGATAAAACTCTGGATTATAGAAAAAAATCGCACTACGAAAAATCAAATATCCAGCAGTCTATCCTCTACTGCCCGATATTCACCGACGACGTCTCCTCTTGACACTCCCCGAAATCCATGAATACACTAGTCAGGTTCAAGGTTACTACGTTAAAAAACGTTCGAACTGCGCATGTAACTTACCGTCCGTCGGTGCTACCGATTGATTTTTATCCGACTGCATTATTTAGGTAATTATTTTTTCGCCAAAAATTGTTCGGTAAATATATGAGCTAAGAAGAACATCTAGATACTTTTTCATCTGAATGCGAAAAGTATCTTATTGTAAAGTTATTAAACTTAGATACCCTTTCACTTTTACATTATTAATTAATATTCATGAAAAAACGTATACAATTTACTAGTACTTGCATATTTTTACTGAAAAAACTATTTTGTAAAACTTCATTACTCGCTTGTTCAATATGAGTATTTGACTTTTAGATAATTATCTTAATAAGACTAAAAGTAGATAAAAGATGTAGTCTTTAAAATTTATAAATATATATACCTAGATAAATCTTAATAATGTTTATCAATTAGTCATTTTATAAGTTTTTATTTTTTATAACAATTCCATTATATTTAACCTGTATTGATACAGTAAATGAATTATAAATTGTACCAGTCATTCAATAAGAACTTGGAAGTTAAGTTATAGCTTGTAAACATAGTTAAGTGGAACAATAATGATGCAAACGTCGTTTCCATGCTATTAGGCACGTCGATGGAAACTATATTTCAATATTTGTGTACTTACATGTCTACGCTATTATTAAGATGTAATCTATGAGTACACGATTTTTTTAAAAGTAGGTGTACAGACTATATGATTTTAATGATTCACTTTGTAATTTGTATTTAATACGGAAGTAGGCGCGCTTTGTAATTTTAACCGATATTACTATAAAACAAAGAAAATCATTTCAACTTATTAAATATAAATTGATTTGATTGAAGACAAGAAAACGTTTTCATTAATATAATGAAATTTTCGTATCAATAGATAAGATGTAAAAATGTGTTGTTATTTCAAATAATAGCGCGTCTATTCCCGGGTTCATCGCCTTATGGATGCTGCACTCTTACAACTATTCGATAAAACCAACATATTATGTAAAAAATATTGTTTATTGAATGGTAAAAAAATAACGATCACATTTGTTTATTTCTCGAGAGCAAACAATAATACTGAATCTTTAAAAGTAGACTTAAATATATATGTATAAATTTTATGATACACCTAGTAATGCTTTGATGTATGGATTGTTGTGAGATACCGTTTCTTTTTTCAAATTTTTAATCTTGTCCATTAATGCTTCCTCTGTTAAAGACTCAGAGTCTAGCTCTTTACATTTAGTTATAAATTCATGAATCAACTTTTCGCCTTCCTATAATCAAATCATATTAAAATATTTAAATTTACTTCCCATTCTTAATGAATATTCAAATACTACATGCACTTAAACAAATTCTTTTCAAATATTTTTTTAAAACTTTAAAATAGTTAAACTTACATTAATGATTTTCTTTTTCTTTTCTGGATTATCAGACCCTTCAAAGACAAGTCCTTGTAAATCTTCTAATTCTGCTTGCTTCTGTTTGGCAAACTAATTATTTAAGATTGATTAGTAATTATTAAATACAAAATAAATTTCACAATTTATTTTATCAAAACTAGATTTTACCTCAATGACATTTTCCGGGAAGTTAGCCATTTTTGCAACATGAATTCCAAAACTTTGATCACATATGCCTGGTTTAACTTTGTATAGAAGAGTCAACTTATCGCCGACAAGAGCCGTAACATGATAATTATTTGCTGTGGGCACATCTTCAGTGAGTCTCGTGATTTCGTGAAAATGTGTAGCAAATAAACAGTATGATTTTATTTCTTTTGCCAAGTGCCTGATAAATAATAGAATTGAGTATTTTAATTTTTTTTGTCAAGTTTAAATGTGTTTGAATTAAAACTTTTTTTTGACTATCAATGAAAAAACTTACTCTGCAATGGCCCACGCTATTCCACAGCCATCATAGGTTGAGGTTCCTCTACCGAGTTCATCAATAATGACTAAAGAGTTAGCTGTAGCTGTCTACAAGGATAATAATTAAAATTTAAATAACATAAGCATTAATTATATGAAGAAAATACGATCTCGATGCTAAGATTGAAAAGAAATCATTATACATAACATGTTAAATATTAATTAACTTATTGGCCATAAAAAAATTTCTAATTAAAATATACCCTTAAGATTGCTGAAGTTTCCACCATTTCTGCCATGAAAGTGGAAAGTCCTTTAATTTGCGAATCATCAGCACCTATTCTTGCAAGTATAGAGTCGAGTAACGATATTGTAGCTTTTTCGCACGGTACAAAACTACCGATATGTGCCATTAATGCTGTTACTCCAATTGATCTGATGTACGTGCTTTTACCACCCATATTAGGCCCAGTCACGATATGAAATCGGCTTTCTGCAATTTTAATTCGGCATTACAAATATTTATAATTCAATCTTAGTTGTGATGCATCTAAAATGCGTGTAGAAAGATCGGAACTACCTTTTGTGAAGTGTACATCGTTTGCAATATAATTGACTCCATCTTGCATTTCCAAACACGGATGTCTAGCTTGTACAAGATGAAGTACTTGGGCTTCGCTAGGCAACATTTCTGGTCGAACGTACGTTTCGTTAGCGCACGATGCAGCCAGTGCAAAAGAATTCAGCACATCGAGTGTTGCGATGATACCAGCGATGCTTTTTATCAGAGGAACATAGCCAGCTATAACAAATAAAAAAAATACTTCAATTATTTCGCTAACCATTGTATATTAAATATAAATAAAAAAAAAATAACAACGATTTTCAGTATTTTCTGCTATTGGATGTAGCACCATTATAAATGCTGGAATTCCGATTGTTAAAAAGTGCAATCGATATAGCTTATACATTCTTATAATCTTTGCAGGAATTCTAAGATTTTCTAATTGGCAATGTTTGAATAGTACATTTCGACACGGGGGCGGAAGAGGATTATTTCACTCACGAGACGTTTTTCGGCCGAGCGAAGCGAGGTCGAAAATTCGAGTGAGGGAAAAATCCTCTTACGCCCTAGTCTCGAACCGTATTTTTCATCACGAGAGCCGTAAAGTCGCATCAAACATGCGATTTTGAGGTTAGAGTGACGAAATAATAATTTCTCAATAACCTGCAGTGTCTATGATCTCATTGACGATACTTTTCTGCTGGGAGGTGTAGGAATTCATGGCGGTCAAATATTCTTCGTTCACGTCCTCCAATTTCTGGTTCCTAAATCTAATGCCACCTTTCACCGAATCCAACACCGTGTAACTCTTATTGTTTCTCAGATTGTTGTCCGCTTTCAAAGTGATACGATAGTGATAGCCGTATTGCGGATTTGTATCCAATTTGATCGATTTGCCAGCATCCATTCCTAAATCATCGGCTGCCTTTTTCAGCAGCGTCTGCATCTTCGCTTCCTTCTGCTCCATGACGGCTTTTAATTCTGCCAAATTCATCATCACGTTTATTAAACAATTCATTCATCTTTTAGTTAAATATTCTAATAAAAAAAAATACCTTTTAACTCGTCGTCGAATTCCGGTTTGACCAAAAACTCGCCTTTATTCGCCGCTTCCAAATCGATCGTCTGCTCAACCATCTGCTGGAATTTGTCCATTTCTTCCAAGGTTTCCTTCAACGGCTCGATAAACATAGCTTTCACAGCGGCCACACTCGACACTGTGTTCAATTTTTCCAGCATAGACGGCAAGTTCACCATACACTGGTAAATCCTTAAAAGAATCAATAAAACAATGTAAGCACGATGCAAAGGATAAAATTCTAATAATCCAATAGATAGATATATCTGATGAATACTTGTAGCACTCCTGAAGTCCGGCCTTCTTCTTGGCCAACTTCCTAGCGAGCTGTTGCAGATCGGGGACGCGTCTGAGATAGTCCTCGCTGAGGACGGACCTGAGATCCGAGTCGTCGAGGAAGGTGGCCACGACCTCGTGTCGTTCCCGGATCAGCGCGAGATCCCTCAGCGGCTGTCGGATCCACTGGGCGAGCAGTCTACGGCCTTGGGGCGTTTTGCACTTGTCGAGGAGACCGAGGATACTCGAGGAGGCGGCCGTTCCGCTCACCGCATCGGGACGTGGCTCGACGTTCAGTGCCTTGATAGCCGCAGCGTCCAGGCGCAGGTAACGGCTGCGCTCGATCTCCTCGAGACCGAACTGGTTGGCGTTGCCGTCGTCCGACGTCAGCTATACAAAAATTTCACACAATTCTATCGTTAGCAACGTTTTGCCCAAGGTGAAAAGGCTACAAGTCTATACACTCACGTTGAGATAATTCAAGAGGGCAGCGGTTGCCGACATGGCCAATTTCAAATTGGTCTGGGGCAGAGCTTGGGCGTTGCGCTGTTGACCCTTGTCGAATCTCACCAGTAGATTCAGGTCCTGCATCAAGGAGTCCGTGCCGAATTCGGCCTTCTTTCTCGCCGTCACTAGAACGTTGTTTCGTTCCATCAGCTGCGATCGACATCCAACGCGCAATATAAATTTAATGCAAAATTCAAGAAAATGTATATATATATGAATCGGTAAGTATATAATACCTGTTTGGCGTTCTGGAAATCTTGATTGCCATCGGCACTTTGCAGGATGCACTCTTTCGGTTTTAGGGACACGACTATAGACTCGAGATCCGCGAAGGTCTCGTCGTCTTTGAATTCGGATACGGAGATCAACGATTTGACCGTGTCGATGCAGCTCACACCAACGATCTACGGAACCGTGGTATAACTCGGTTAGCGTTTAAATTGAAGCTAATGTACAAAAATTATGTTACGCTTAGGCAAGGTGCTACCACAAGTGCAAGCGATGTACAATGTTTCCTTTACCAATTGTACATTTGAAATTCCGAACATAATTAAACAAATGTAAATCTAATTCAATTGTAAGCGCGCTTACTTTGTTGGAAGCCTCGGAGCCGAGTTTGACGGCGATAACTGCCGCCTCGACGGCGACGTCTGTGTTGCCGAATAGCAGATCCTCGAATTGGGCTAGATTACCCGGCGAGCCCTTGTACTCGACTATCCAGTCCTGATTCTTGGCCGAGCCTTGATTAACGTATACCTCGACCCGGTACTGCTTAACCAGCAGCAAGTCCCGCACGAAATTCTCAAAGTGGTTCTTGTTCAGTATCACACCCTCGATTTTACTGTGCTCTGAAAGAGCGAGAACAAAAACGATATTTAACGGATTAAATCGGGTCTCTTTTATACGCATCGTGGATATAAGTAATTTCATTGTATAATATATATATATATGGTATATGTTCAGACCTGGGCCGATTTTCTTGCAAACCGAGGTAGTCTTGAAAACCTCCTGGGCAGCGAACAGAGCATCGCTGCCGTGCAATGTGTAATAGTCCGACCGGTTGAAGAATCTTACGGTGCTGTTTGGCTTCTGGAACATTGTAAGCAACATCGGAGAACATTGGATAAGTGCAGCGATAGACAACTTCAACTAAACAGGGAGTATACGTATATATGTATTATAATACAAAAACAATTTATATATCAAACGCGCGGATCGTTTGCATCGTTTAACATCTCGTATATACCTTGTAATCGTTATTATGCAAGATTTTATTACTATATACGGTATAGATTGTGCAGCGTTGGGCGTAATTTGTACTGAAAATGAATTAATGTAATCGTCGATATTCTTATTTGTGGATTATTGATAATTTCGTTGGCCGAGACGAGGAGAGAAATGATAAATAGCCAAGTTTTATCTATCTATTGAAGAGTGCATCGATACGATTATGTGATTTGTAATTGATATATTTATTACACGCAAACCTCCAGTGCAATAAAGAAGCAGTCAGGCCGTATATTTTAGTATGGAAAAATTTAAGAAATCTATTAATTTTCATTTTAATAAACGGAAATGTAAAAATAGTAAATATAGGTGTTGCAATTGTGACCAATGCATGGGAAATAAAGAAATATAACACATCTTTACATACGATTAAAAACGAGTTAACTCCGCATTTAAAGTATACGAGTTTTCATCTAAGTCGAACGTAGAAAAGTTCATTTCAAGAGTAGGATATAGTAATAATTTTATTTATCTATTGCGTCATGGTCTTTGTACTTTTCGCTGCGATGTATATATAGACTAGTCCCAAGCATTACTTTCTATAGTTATTGATTTGATATTTATTTATCTACTCCGCAGTAATTTAACATTTCAACGTTGTTCTTTGCTTTTATATATATATACGAGAAATTAGAAGTGAAGATAAATTTGACTAATGACACAAGTTTTTGAACTACTACTCAAATAGGTAATTCTGTACTTTATAAATATCAATTGATATCAAGGACTTGCAAGTACAAGGTTTAATGTCAAATTTCACGTTCGTTTCGGCTACTTATATATACTTTACGCGATGCGTCTATTGCGTGACTTGTAAGTAGAATCTCTCTACAAACAGTATATCTAAAGTACAAGACTCTATACGCGAATCTACGGTTCTTGAATAAAATACATATTGTTCCTTTTGTAGCATCGATATAATAAAAAACATATATTGTATAAAATTTAGCAGGTCGATCTTTATATTAACGTATAGTCATAATAAAATAACTCTGTAAAAAATTAGTCAAAGTACGTTTACAAAAACAAGCACAAAAATTTTACGCAATCCGTAGTATAATAATTTTAACAAATAAGCTCCATAATTTGTAGAAAATAACCGTTTACATTTCATCATAGTTTTTTCTCAAGAATCGAGTATATAGTGCGAACATTCTTAAGCGTGTCTATGATATACTTATTATCAATGTATGATGCAACTTGTATCGCTCGGTATATCGCCACATTCAAGATATAACTTACCTCCTTCCGGTATACACATTATACTAATCCAAGCCAAAAAAAAAACTATCATCGCTTCCCTCGAATCTACCGCAATAGCTGACCGACAATAATTACCAGGGAAGCTCGCGGAAATTCAAAGTATATAAGAGCTCGATATAAAATATAATATATACATTAGCACAAACAGCCACGGGTAGAACGGGTCATGCGCCTATCGCGAGGTCAATACGTCAGCGGCTCTCGCTCAATGCATAAACGGGCATCGACGTCTCCGATGGTATAGGTCTTAGAAACGCGATATGGACTGTATGCACGCGCAGTTGTAGCGATTTTCCAAAACGACGGTGCAAAAACAACGAGTCTTTTGCGCTGGCTCAGAAGTGAAAATCCCTGTCGGTACGCGGCGCCGTGTTTTTTTTATTGTATAAAAAGAATAGCGAGAAGGAGATAAGAGCGGCTGCTGCTTCGAGGAATGATCATTTCTCTCGCGCGCAATCTGTTGGAGAGAAGCGACTTATAGGGCACGTATTATAGCCTTCGCGCTTATACATCTACGGAGTAAACATTTTTAATTTGATGATTTACGCTAGAATTTTAGTTGATAGAAGATATTAATCGGACGTTATGTTTCGATGAATTTTAAATATAGAAGAATATGTATATTTGCGATTGGGAGGAAAAGAGGTTATACAGAGGGCGGGAATAATTGATGCTTCGTGCGTCGGAGGAATTTGTCCATTTATGAATAAGATAAGAGGCTGATGTTCTGGTACTCTGAGAGATGAATGATTTTTTTCTTTTCACGGGAATATTGTGTTTTGTTAGAGTTCGTTTGGAGGCGGTTCGCTATATTTTACGCTATATGAGGAAGTCGATGATTTATGGGTCACTTTTGTAGCTTCATTATCTACAGGTCGATGTAAATCATACGGTAGCCCTGCTGTATAATCGCTTATAACTACTTTGTTTTCTTTTACGAAACTGCGTTTGAATTTTTTCTTATTATTATCCGTATATATATATATGATTGAGTAAAAAACGAACAATTTTTTTTGAAAACTGCCAATGCCTTTTCCTTTCGAGTGACTTTAAAATATTTTTTCAATTAAATTGCAACACTGCTTAATAATGATTAGACATCACTGCGATATTCAACAATTGTTTCTATACCCGGTATTTAACCACTTTATTTGAAGATGTAAAAAATACCGCATGTAATGTAGATAGAAAATGTGGTCGGTTCGTAGAAATTTAAAAAACTATAAACACTCTTGATATATCGTTATTACACATATAGTGTGCGATAACGACAGTACATATGTTATATTATATATAGGTACTGATGCGTAGATTATCAAGAATTTTAGTATTTTTCAATTCGACTTGTTCGTGTTTTATCTGCATGTTTTACGTTGAATCGTGAATCGATTAAGATTCAGGGAATTTTGAAAAACTGAAAGGTTGGCAAGAGCTAGCCGCTTGGCCGATTAATTAATCACAAGTTTATTGACATTTTATACGTACGAGATTAACATTTAACGATATCTTTATATGCGGTACACATAACGATGTCTATTAAAATACGGTTCTGTTGATACCGCCATTTTTAAAATTGACACATATGAAGTTCCATTAAATCCTAATTTCACGTAGGCATTGTACTATTGGGAAAACAGACGAGCTACACACGTTGTACACACGATCAAGACGCAACGGGCGCGAATAGAGAGCGAGAAAGAGAAAAAAAGAAGTGTCGCAGCAATCTTTAATGTGCTTATCGCGAGAGGGTGTATTATAAAGAGCAAGCGAGAGAGAGAGAGAAAGAGAGACTGTGCGCTTGCGAAATGGGCACCGAGAAAGACGGAACGAGCGGGAAAACCGATCGTCTCTAATGGGATTTATTAGACGGGCTTTTATCTGGCTGTACACGTCGATTCTTCTTTCTCTTATTTCTGATACTCTGCGATGATTTACGAAAAAATTGGCTTCTTCGCTTTGAGTTTGCCGATAATGATAAAGTGGCATCGATGACACTTTTAATGATATAGATTCGATTTTTCGTGGGTGCAGCTTAAGTTATTTATTAATTTCGTTGATCGCTATCCATTGTATAGCGATGCATCTTATCAGGAATTGATAAGTACTCTTTGATTATAGTGGATCCGTCAATGAACCGAGCTTTAGTTGGAAAGCAGTTCATGTGCAGATGTTTCTTAGTGCGTGTTTTCGGAGAAAGCCAATTTTTTTTTCTTCAAAACCTTTAACGATTGCATTAAGCAGACTACTGTAATAGCTGAGTACAGATTCAGAGTATTAAATTGATTTCCTCGAAATAATGCACCGATTCGAAATTAGTAATAACCTGAAAAAAGTTATACAATGGTCCAGGAGGTTTTTAATATCGGTACTTAATATAAAATAAAATTTCTACTCGTACAGTACAACATTTAGATTTAGCAGTCATAAAAATACCAATTCATTGACAAATGATTTTTTATGTCGTTCACTGTCCTAGATACTTACTAAAGTTTAAAATTAAAAACGCCCTTTAGTAAAACGAGCTCTCAATTTTATTTCTCAGCTATACCATTTAAAACAGTGTGATCGTCTTGAATCATAAGCCGCGAACTGTTATTGTTTACAAATGATTTTAAAAAAGTATTGTCAAGTCGATGAAGAAACACGCTCAATTATTACTTTTTTTTTATATGATCAATTATTACTTTAAATACGTTCTATTCAAGTGTTGTCGATGTACACACAAAACAAATTACTTAAACGTCGTTTTTTAAACGTAACGCGTGTATCGAGCGAGCGAAGACACTTGAAAAAGTATTTCACAATCGCAAATTTTCAATATTTCCTGGTGGCACTTCAAGAGTGTCCAGAAAAATTTGTTTACTCGCTAAGCGACGAACGATATATAATAAGGTTAAAAGTCGTATCCCTGAGAAAAGGTTTGCTCTATTAATGCCGAAAGTAGGGTATCGCAAGTCGAGTCAAGTGAGTTACGGCCGAGACAATTCTTTCAATGCACAATTTGAATGATTAATATTAATGTGCTTGCTTTACTTTTTCCTTTATAAGTAAAGCAGGTTATACAAAAAAATATACATATTTCAATGTATAAAAAATAATTCATTTCAATATCCAAATGTTTTTTGGAGCTAACTTATATTTTGACAAAGTTATAGTAGAAAATTGTAAGATCTACAAAAATGACTATTTTGATATTACAGAGATAAATTTTATTAAATTTTAATATTTTAAATATTACTTCATCTATAGAATACTCATCGTATCGTTAACACCTGAATCATTCGCTTCTATTGAAAATTAAAAAAAACTGGCATTTAAGAGTTTATGCACACATGAATATCTAATAAAATGAATGTGAATTTGATCAGTTTTTTATTAACAGATTTATATTATTGAGATTGTTTCCACGAAGAAAGGAAATAAGTCGTCATCATATATTTATAATGTGTGATCATAATGACACATCATATTTTTTTCTTTTTACTAAAAGTTTTATTCTAATTTTTGGAACCTGTGATGACTTAATAAAATATTTATAATGGTTCTATCAATTTTTTACTTTAATTTTTTATATTTAAAATGCAAAAAATTATACATACTTTCATTCTGTAAAATTATCAAAATTCTTAGCTAAACCAATAATTGTTATCTCAAGGAGTGCTTTTACAGGATATAGAGAAAATTTTTGTTAAAAATTTAGGAATTATTTTATCTTACGATTTTAAAAGTACACATTAATAGTTATCATCAACCGATTTGCATATGGCACACAGTTTTCCTAAAGCTTGTAGCCTAAAATCTCCAATAACATAATCGGTACCACTCATATAAGAGATGACCACTATACTTTATTGCTTAGGAAAGTATCTACTCGGTGATTTCTTTATTATTTGTAACATTTAGACCTAAACTGAAAATTCACACCCGTTCCAGTTTCTGGATGGGAGTTTGCCACAACTTTAATGACGCACTTTTTATTTACAAATCAAACTTCTGTCAGATTACCGCATGATTTATAAGAACAATAGTATCATAAAAAGATACTTCAACATCGGATATATATTACTAACTTTGTATGAAAGTTAAATGAATCCAAACTACCGTATTCATTCCTTCATCTGTGCATCAAACGCTCAACCACAATATCAGTGCCCTTTAAAACAACTCTACAAAACAAAAAGCTATAATCGAGTACCAGTGCGCGCAGCAGCATCCCTTAAAAGGAAGCGAATCTCGCGCTTTCCAGCAGCAACAGCGAGCAAATTCGCGTGGTCGAACCTCGGCCTCGCTGCTTTTCCAACGAAATGTGCTCCTTCTGTCTGCGTACATAAATATAATAATGCGCTCACTGCGAGCACTTTAAGCGCAGATCTCTAAATCATTGTGCAACGCTGCAGAAATCCGCTAATCCTTATTTAGATTCGAGCGTGTGTGTGTCATCGGTTCGGCTGTCGTGTATGAATGTCTTATGCTTCTTCATATATCCTTATTGAACGATTTTTAGTCAGAGTTTACGCGGTAAGGCCTCAAGGCTGATGATCGACGTGCTTCGTGTGTTGTAGGTTCTATTCTGTATAAGATGCTTTATTATCGACTGACAAGTTACACGATGTTTTGTGTACATTGACAAAATGCTGTTTTTGCGACAATAGTTCATGACTCTATTATTGTTTTGCGAAAATTCATCATTTCAAATGGATGTATTGCATTGTAAGAAATAGGAGAGTATGGGGTGAATGAACAGGTAAAGTGATATTTTTCACGTATAAAATAAGAGATATCTGATTTCCGATTTGATAGTTTCTAATTCATCTAACTGGAAAAATAGAATCAATGGTTTTAATTGTAACCAAACTGTCTATTTATTGGTAAGTGGTCAATGACTATAATTGCTCGCGAACCATCTATCTTCATTGGTACAATTAATACTGACTAAAAAAAAACAACAAGTCTGTCCTCCCAATTTTTATGCGAGAATATTATTGAACGAGTTCATACAATTATCTTAGTTTATTCGATGTTGATCAACATGAAATTTTTATTAGTGACGTGAAACAACATTTTGTTTTCGCGTGTTGTAGCTATTTAAGTCTCGGTTCATCGCTAGCTTGAGATAAATCATCGACTATTTGATTACATTGTCTACGGTACGGAGAG
Source organism: Megastigmus stigmatizans (assembly GCA_900490015.1). Lineage (NCBI taxonomy): Eukaryota > Metazoa > Arthropoda > Insecta > Hymenoptera > Megastigmidae > Megastigmus > Megastigmus stigmatizans. The sequence goes on from UELV01081388.1 coordinate 24,834, forward strand.
CAGTTGTAAATAGCAAAGTTTACTTGTAACTATCATAACGCATTGCGTTACATTTTATACAAATTATATTTTTTATTTAAAATAAAATGGAATGTATTAAATGATTAAGTTCATTGTATTTTCGGGCAATTCTTTAAATCATTAAATAAACCGAATCGCGTGTTGCACGGGATGTGAATATAAAAAAATCAATTAGATAATTTGTCGTGTAAGCAAAGTGATATTGTTATATATACCTATTATTCAATTCATATTCATTATATTTGCTTAAAAATTTTTAAATCAACCAACTTCTTATAACTTTTATCGTTGAAGTTTCAATCGAACAAATATCTTCAATCTCACGACAATGCATAGCATTTAAGTTAATAATTACCAAGAAATCTCTCGGAATAAGTGTATTAGCATAAAAAAACTACTGGCGTAGTCCATATTAAAAATCTATTCGAAACCATTGGTCTTTACGCAAACAGGGTAAACAAAGATGTATTAGGCGGCGCTAGAATTATTTATATCAATGTCGACACGCTGACTAATCGTATTATTCGTAGAGCAATTGTTCGATCAGGCCAGTAAAGGTTTATGCGGGTACTTTTAAAGTAAAAACAAACGAGAGGCTTAATTGAACTTGCAAATTGCAATTTTAAATTGCACATTATACGTAAATTTATTTATTATTTATTTATTAAAACTAAAGAATACCATAAAGTTTTTAAACGTGTACTTAATAATAAGAAATATATGAATCTTACGTGAAAATAATTGTTTCTATGTTTTTAGAGCTTTCAGCTTTATTCGCCTCAGCAGTAAAAAAGTTAATTTTAAAATGGGTATAAATAAACTCCACTCAAGTGTTCCAAAAAAAAAGTAGATTTCGACACTGTTGATTCTAGAGTTCAAATTATACGTGCTTAAACAAGAATTGTTAATCTTTTTATCATAAACATAGTTATAGACTTACGTATGTATTTGTTTAAAAAATGTTTATTTTGGAACGCCAATTATTGAGAATAAACTTATTAAGTAAATTTTAGTTACATTGAAATTACATTGAAATGGTTTAAGTAATAAAGATTGAAGCGAAAATTGTAAATTCATATAACAATTATATATTCTATTAGAAAATATTAGGATAAAAATTTCAAATTTAGATACTATTTAAGAATAAAGGTTACACTTTTCGTAAAATAATTATTCGGCTCCAGAATCCAAAGTTTACTCTATACATTACAAATTTTATAGCCAAGATGAACCGAAAATTTATACACCGCACGAGACTACAAATATCTTCGCGCGATATCTTTCACTCACTCCCAGTCCAAACAATCAATCGTACCATAAAACAAATTAACGATCGGTCAATTATAAGAAAATTTTTCCTTCCTTACGCTCTATTAAAAACAGCCTCGACTCCGCGGTGTTGTTCGCTCGCCAAGACAAATTTCCCCGGAAATATATACACGATATACGTACATATCCCCCTTTTTATAAAAGACACGCGGAGCGAGTCCAGAATCGGACTGGCGCCGATTACACATTATCCAGAGAGAGAGAGAGAGAGAGAGAGATAGAGAGAGAACTGATGGCCCCGAGGCTTGTGCACGTTTCGTAGAATTCAGATTGATATAAAAGAAGAAGAGGAGAGCCGCGCAAGAGCTGCGAGGCACAAGAAAAGAAGAGTAGAGAGAGAGCACGCGCGCGCGCGCGTGTGTGTGTGTGTGTGTGTGTTGGAAGCGCGGCGAATGTGCAGTTATCGGCAGGAGGGAAAACCTTCAATGTCAGGGCGCATAGCCTAGGAGGGGGTTGAGAGCATAAATGATCCGCTGCTGACCGCCTGACTTACATGTCTACGAGTCGTCTGAGTAAGATCAGTTCTTCGAGTGCTACCGCTGCCCGCTAACCGTTACTGCTTCGCGCACTTTTCGCGCTCTGTTCCTTTCGATCGGTCTTGCACGAAGGTACTTTCAGACACTTACAGTTTTACATTTATTCTTTCTTCTTCTCCTTCAGTACTTTATTTTTTCTTCTGTTATAATTATGTCGAGTTTGGTGTGTGTGTGTGTGTGTGTGTGTGTGTGTGTGTGAGAGAGAGAGAGTGTGTGTGTGTGTGTGTGTGTGTGTGTGTGTGTGTGTGTGTGTGTGTGTGTGTGTGTGTGTGTGTGTGTGTGTG
>UELV01081389.1:0-26089 GCA_900490015.1 Megastigmus stigmatizans
ATATATAATATATATATAATATATATTATATATATAACAAAAAAAAGGATTATGATTCTCAAGAGTGCGCGAGAGAGAAAAAAGGAGCGTGAGAAAAAATGTGTGTGAGAAAGAAACGGAGAGTATAACGGACCATTCCAAAATCAGTATTGAAAAGTTGTTTCCGCGAGAAACGCAGCTCTGCATTTTACTTTTTTTTTTAATTTTACACAGAGAAAAAAGAACCCAACAACGATCCTCATCTTAAGTAACTCTGAGGGGACCTTATCGCTAGTTATTTATTTTTTTCGTAACCTCCAATAAAAATTACTTGTCATTCTCTTTTTATATTAATCCAGTTAAGTTTAAATAACTTACCGAAAAAAAATAGTTTATTGATCGGAACAGATTTATTAACAGATTAATGAATTTGTCTAATATGTTCAATTTCGTTTTTTTTTAATAATTAAAACTATCCGTGAGTACAAACATTAACAATATCAAACCAAGTACTTTTTTACACTCTTTTTCTATAGCTATTTATAGCTTGTCTCTCTAAAATTTTTAGACTGAAATTTTACTTTAGAAGTAAATAAGTGAAGCATTCTAAAAAAGTTAGAGAGATAATAAAAATTAAAAAAATATTTATTACGACGAACTGCAATTTAATAGCATAATATTTTAAATTATACTCTTCGACATTGCAAACTTTTTAAATGAAATCATAGCCAACGCATAATAATTTTTTCTCAAGTGCTAAACAAAATCAGAAATTAATTGGCTGTAGGATCTCCCCATAACCAAAAATTCCATTAACCTTTCCTGACTCATCCCTCCCCCCTTTTCGCGATCAAACCGAAAAGGAAAAAAAAATAAACCGATATTCCGCCTTCCTTTACGCAAAATCAAGCGACGCACGAATTTTGTATTCCTATATACCATATAAAATATCTGTATAATTTATATATCGACAGAAAGAAAGAAAAAAAAGTTAAGTGGCAGCCGATAATGACAATTCGTCATGTTTTTTTGCCTTAACCTCTTAAAACTTTTTCTCGTTCGTGCGTTAGTATTAAAAACTCTACTATAGGTACATAAATATATTATCACAGAAAAGAAGAAAAAATGATGAGAGATTTGCCAACGTCTAGAATATACGAAGATACACGTATATATCTTACGATTCCTGTCGCGGGGAGTTGACAGTTTGTATTTTTTTTTTATTATTATTAATATTATTATTATTATTTGTATTTATTTATAATGCTGGGTATTGTGCAAGTGTGATGATATCTTTATTTTTTCATAACGGCGTCGGAATCCAATGGCAAAGTGCGACGAGGTGAACCTTCGGAATGTTTTTCAAAAATTCGAATTCGAATTTTCTAAAAGCATTCGAACACTATAGCCTCGAACGCAACGTCTTTTCTTTTCCTTTAGCGAGCGCCCCTCAAAAATATAAAAAAAAAAATAACCGTGAAATGATGTGTGTACATAATGAATCTATGTAACTCTGTCGAATTTTTTAACGATCTTTATTCACATTGTTCTACCGATTTATACATATGTATGTTTTCTTTTTATAATAGCCTCTTTTTGACGCATGTACAGCAAACGCACGAGCGCTCGTTTTGCTTCTTACCGTTATTTTTTATTGTTTGCCAATGACGATTGAATGATTTTGATGCGAGATTAAACTAAAAAACACAGAGTTTAAAAAAAATTCCGATGATTATACGAATGATACATAACAACTGACTGGTGCATGTGTAACGAGCGATGCGAGCGAAAAGCTATAGGAAATCTTGAAAAAAAAAAATATATGAAAACAATGTTATAAGAGAGCAGAGGGAGTTGTATCCTATTCGATTAAAGTAAATTTAATAAATTATAACTATTTACATATATATATACATATATATATACATTATGTATAACGCGTATCATATTGATCACACGGATATCTAAAAAATCTATTATTGTTTGCGTGAATAAACGAATGATTCAAGAATATACACATAATTTGTATTTTATATATCCTTGATCCTTTTTCACTTTTATTCCCACACCATTTCATACATTGCTTTGATATTATATAACTTTGAAATGGAAAAATTTATTTATTACTTAAATTTTAATCTAAAAATTACATCAATATTCAAAAAATGGACTAATTCAATATTTTAATATATTTTGATTGATTGGTAAATGACATGAATTCGCCAATTTCGAGATTAGAAGCAAACAAGATTTCAAGTATTCGGCTTATCAGTTTTCGATGCAAGTATCGATAATTTCAGCGCAAAAGGAAACAAATATCTACAGCCAGAGTATAGCGATAATAACGATAAAAAAGAATAGGCAGTTCGCATACATTATCGCAGCTCTAAATAGGCCAAATTAGTTCAGAGCTATATGTAATAGCGTATATTTTTTTGTTTATAACCATTGGCTGACGCATATAAATTACGAAAGCCAAGCGGCTCTCGTTAGATCATCGGAGCCAGCAGCACTTCAATGGATGATGCGATAAAATCGACAAACACGTTACAAAACTTGACGGAAAAACTAATAATAATGAGAATAGTACGCGAGGTTTACTGAACTTTATTCGTTTAGGTTTAATAGTTTATTAGGTAAATAGCTCGTTTACAATTTCAGGATAATATTGTCATTATTATATTCATGAAAATGATCTTTTTTGAAAAAAAATTTGAAAAAACTTACAGTAAATTATTTATTGTTTTTTAAGACCACGAAAGATACTAAAGTATTCAAAATAAATTTTCTCGCTTTGTTTTGGTTATTATAAAAACAAATGTATTCGGCTGTCAATTGTTTTGATCAATAGGAAAATATAGTAAGTACAGCAGAGAACTCGGTTATTCTTTTTCCTTACGACATATAAATTGCACAAAATTACGAGTAAATTTCTATCCTCAATTTTGAAGCTTTTTCCTAAGTAACGGCTTAGTTCAAGTATATAATATAAATTGTATTGTATGTCGTAAATTAGGGGGACGAATGTACCCCCAACGGGGAAGATAATAAATATTTTCTCTTCCCTTACAAAGCAAACATAGTTCATAAAAAAGAAATAAACTAAATTGTATGTTCGTCTCCTTTTTGAAGTGAACCGTAATCCGTACAGTTTTATGAACATTGCAGAAATTTTATCACTAAATGTAGATGCAGTATAAAATAAGTAGAAAGTTACGGTATTCTTCTTATGTGATATTTTTAATGAATAATTTTTTGAAAATTAAAATATATCTTCTTTTATCTCTATTTGAAGATAAACTACACAATAAATAAATCTTCGTCTCAATAATTATCATAATGTAAGGTAATGTATAAGTTCAACTGTTTATAAACATGCACGGCAAGGTATTAAAAAAGAAGAGTTCATTTTAAAAGCAGTCAATCATTCGACTTACCAATAGTTTCGTAATATTTGATGACGGTGAAAATTACTCAATGATAAAAAATATAGCCACTTGACGACGTCCAACTATCCATATTACATTTGTTTTGCTGCGACGTGGTATTGCACTAGTTTAATTCACGAAAAGAAAAAACCGCGCGTTCGTGCATAATTTGGCGCATGCGCTCCGAGTTTTCGCGAATTACTGCACCACCATCAGTGACGTTACATTCTTGACGATGTTTTTCCTTCGGTACCGTCAAGGTTAGAATTTAGCGAGAGTTGTCTTGGTTTTTACGACTCGAAAGCGAATAAATAAATCCAGCGCGGATTGCGTGTTGTATTTGTTATTATTTAGATCACGATTGAGACAAGGAGGAGATGAGTAACGTCACGACCTGAGGAAACTGTTTTCACGAACATGCATTTTGTTGTTATCGCGGCAATGCAAGCCCTAATAGCATTAGTGTATATAGGTATGTTAAACTGCGGGTTTTACCGACAGGGTAGCGCTATCTGTGTGAGGAAGAAAGAAGTTCTGATTTTTTCAAATTGCGCGCACTTTTCTCAAAGATGCATATATATAGATATATTATGTATAATAAACATGATTTTTTCAAGTTTATAAACAATACCTACTGTTTTAAAACATTTTCCAAAATATGAATTGAAAATTTTGAAAACATCGTTTTCTGGCATAATTCTTATGTATAAAATAATAATTGCGGAAAATTATTAAGCGTAAAAAATGGGTAGTTTTAAGAATAAAAGAAATTGTCATTGATGTGTTACATTTCGCTTTTATTTTCTTCAAAGACAACCATTCTACAAAAATAGAAAATTATATGCTTTATAATTTATTTTTGAAAAAGAATCGCTGAAAGAAACATACATGTCGGGTTTCTTTTGTTTTACCGGCGATCGATAAGCACATTTCTTAAGAAAAAAAATTGTTTACGAATTACATTTGGCATTTTATCGTTTCCTTTTTTCGTAATTTTCTTTATCTCAAAATAGCAAAATAAATTATAATCTAAAATTATTTCTATACTTCCCATCCTTTTTACACGCTTGGTTTTGCATGCTTGGTTTTTGTTTATCACCCAGTTTTTTTTTCTTTTTTTTATACGACTGTGGTTTTTATTCAAATTTATTGACATCAAAGGTAATTGATACTTTGCAAGAATAATCGTTAGTTTTTACAGAGACCCACGAGAATTCATTAGCAATTGACAATATTCCTTCAATCACCATCATTTTTTTCATGTTTTATTTATAAAAATCATGAAAAGAGTTCAATTTAGGACTCGTTTTTTGTTTTTTTTTCAAATAAACAACATTTTAGTTTAGTTATACAATCATTAAATACGTAGAAATAACATTCTTATATGTGTTTTTAAGGGCCCAAGCTGAACATCAGTCTTTTCTTTAATAATATTACAAAAATATTGTATTTTTATTCATGAATATAATATTTTTGTAATAATGCACTTTCACATAAAACATAGTCATTGCGATGATACGTCAGTAGAAATGTTTTAGTTTAATATAATTTAACGTGTAAACATATATCAATCTTAATCAAGCCATATATCGAATTAAGAAAAAACTGATTTTCGATGACTGGTGCACCTTCGTACAAGTTTAGTTTGCGTCTCATTAACGTTGTTTGTTTTTAATATATATATATACACAGTTTACGGAGTCTAAGTATTTTATTAGTTTTACTTTTTAAATTTGAAGTTTTTAGTAGTAGTGCAACGTAATTAAGAAAGCCCTAGGGACTTTACGTCATGGTATCTCACTTCATTCCAAACTGGTCTTGTACAAAAATTTAGTTGAAACAAGCTCACTCAAGTTTTACTCCTACATTTCGCTTAAGAAAGTCTCCCTGCTGTTACACAACGAAATGCAAAAAGTTGCACAAGTTTTTAGTTGACGATTCATTGGAAATCGCTCACGGCGAATCGACGATTTCTAGTCTATGAATGAAAGTATATTTCGCTAGAACAGAACAATAAAACGCACGTTGTGGGACGGAGTCAAATTCGAGCCACTAACTTGTCACTGAGAAAAAATTTTCGAGAAGACTTTATTAGTTTTCCTCATTTTCTGTACTCTTTACGTATATATGAGAATCCATGGTTTTACGTATAAATTAATATGGAATAGTTAATTCCTATTAATAAATAATCTAATAGATCTTGATTACTTTATGTATAAAATCGTGATGATGATCTTAAATGTCTACCTTAATATTTTACCTTTAATTATTTTTCGAAACATTTTTTCTCAGTACAAAAAATAATTAAAATTTCAACTGAATCTCGGATACGATTTTTCGGATCGTAATATTTTTTTTCATCTTAATAGTCGAATGCACAAAGTACACGGAGAAAAAAAATATAGTTCAGTTTCGCCTTATACATAGTTTTATGAACTATCCTAAAAAGGAAACGAATTTAGTCGCGAACAAAATTGTATTATTGTAAGAAAAATCAAATTTTATGAAGATTACGATATATTATATTATCATTTCTCACTATAAAATCTATAAATATGTATAATATATCCAAGAAAAAGCATCTACAATCCCATATATTCAAATTTGATCATCTACAAGTATACATACATCCATATATAATTGTATTGTATGAAGAGTATTTCAAGTGGCTCGTTAAAACGAATTTAAATTTCGTTCATGTTTACATTAATCTTGTGAAAAATGTTTTAAAACAATGTCTGTATGCAATTGTATATGACTTTTTCCTTGAAGATATAAAACATAATGAAGCGTATCAAATGACACCACCACAAGCACTATCAAATTCCATAGTCAAATTTTCTAAGTTACATTTTTTAAGCATAAATATTGTATAAGACTAAGGCTGAGAAATCATAACTGGAATAACTGTGAATAAGTCATTAAAATTCATTATTTAAAACTTTAACTCATTTTTCGTCATTCAAAGAAAGTTTGAAAATGGAGAATAGTAATATATAAAAAAATTTATATTATTACTGACAGTGAATTTCAATGAATTAATAAACAATGAATTTCGAATCTTTTCGTCCAATTACATAGATATGTTTACCTTTCGTGATTCAAAGTAGAATTTTTAGATTTTGATCATTTTTAAGTTCATTATTATTGCTCAATTTATTTTAAATTATTATTATTGTACCAATACAATAAATTGACGACTTATCCATAAGGACATAATAGAAACATTTTTAATGACAACTAAATATATTTATTTAAATAATTAAAAAGCTCTTATAGAAATTATAAATACTGAACACCTTTTTTACTTAAGCTTAAAAATAATCAAAACTTACAAGGCATAAAAGTTTTACTCTCATTAAAAAAATGAATAGTATATTTCGATACAAGTGTGCGAAGTGGGTGATACTCGCACGGGTGTATTGTCGCCCGAGACAATACTCTCGTGCGGGGCACATCTGCTTCGCGCATGTGTATAGAACTATATTTTTTACTACGATGTGTGCTAAACACGACTTTGAGTGCCTGTTTTTCTTGCGAGTACCATACAATTATAGAAATCTTGTAAGAGTGTACGCGAAGTATTTTACGTCGCGTACTCTGAAAATACTTCGCGCACGCTAAAAATACTTCGCAAACACTCTGAAAAAAGTGCGATAATTGCATGTTTCGCGTACGGAAAACAAGCATGAAAAGTCGTGTTTCGCTTACGGAGTGGTAAAAAATCTTATTTGAACATTTTCAGCTCTTTCATTATATATCTCTTTCTCCAGGTGTACATGCGTGTACGCCTATATATACATATATCGAATGATGCGCCTCTAAACATTAAAAAACATGCTACTCTGACGACTAGAATCGTTCAGAGGCTTTTCTCTCTCTCTCTCTCTCTCTCTTCATGCAACTCTGTGACCATTAAAAAAGAATTCGAAAAAACTCAGAAAGTTTAAATTTTATATGTTTTCGATAGTGATATTATTAAATCTTTTTACTCATTACAAATCATTGTTTCAATACTGTTCATTAAACGAACACAAGTGTTTTTCTTTTTATTAAAAATAGTTTTTCAAAAATGTTTCATAAATTTTATATCAGGTAACGTCTTGATATGTATAATGAAAAATACACTAACTGGAAATAAGTATATCTGTGTCAATACTAAGTAAATGTGCAGAGCCAAATGCAAATCACTGTCGTATGGACATCATAAATTTTGTTCATATTTCTTAATACTGACAATTGGATAAGAAATTAGTTTCTTATTATCAAAAAATTTGGCAATAGTAGCGTGCCATTTTAAGAAATAAATCTGTTATATCCTCATAAAATATAAAAATTTTTTTTAGTTTGAATTGAAAACAGATTTTTATTTTCTTAATGTTTTTTTTAATAGTATTGATAGTATCAGCAGAAGTTCTGATATCAGTCTTAGCAAAACGAAACTTGAAAAATTTAAGTGAAAATTATACAAATTCACACAAACATTTATAATATAAATTGGAAATTGAAAAACGTTAAAGTCTTATACAATGAGTAATGATTTTTTCGAACTCTTCTTCATTCGTTTACGATTGAAAACGAGAACAAAATAAAACGATGAAAAAAAAAACAGCAGACATTTATTGCTGGTAGCCATTCGTCTCTTTCTGCTGATGTTGCTGATTTGTCGGTTCTTGGCCGCTGCTGTCTATGCTGTAGCCGGTTATGCTGTCGGGGCTCTGGAGCGAAGCTGCATAGAGCGGATTGACGGGCGTGGAGTTTACGTCGAACTGCGTTGAATCGTACACGCTGTGATTCTGAAATCAGAAAATAGGATGGGAAAACTCATTTTTTTTTGCATTTCATTCATTGCTCGGGAGTAAAACATTTACTTTAAGAGTGATATCGTTTTTTTTAAAGCTGTAAAAGATAAACGTTTTTTTCTTTTTTGAGTAATCAATCGTTATGAAACAGTCTCAAGATTTTGGACTAATTTTCTAGCGATATGACAATGCAAAATTGCCGACTACAGTGGATTTTTGTGAAGCGTTAAAAGTGATAATTAAGGGATCAAGCGGAGATGACGTAGACAATTGTAAGTGCAATTTTTCTATGTGCATAAAGGTCGCGTTTTTTAATATTTACTTTTACCTAAAATAAAATGAGTTATAAAAATTATTGGTAAGAACTGAAAGTTATAAAGATTAGGCTATAATTAATTCAATAAACTTTTTCAGAACATATAGATGTGTAAATTGACTTGAAATTTAATTAGCAAAGAATCAATAAAGACCGTGTTTACTTATAAGACTTAACAAGAATAAATAAATTAATAACTTTTATAGTTGAAAAATAGATTTGGTAAACTGCATTACACTAACAATTGCCTTGACTAAGCTTTAAATAAATAAAACAAATTACACTGACTACAACAACAAACGTTTAATCGAGAAAATTAAGATTAGCCCATGTATGTACAAATAATTAAAGCGGGGCATGGATATATCACTATATGTATAAAAATCACTTTATAATTAAAAAAAATGGCAGAACACTATTTACAACGACGAATCGGCGAGTCTTTACGCACTGTTTTTCAAACAGCTCGTTTTCCATATCCATCTACGTTAAACCACCTAACGAAAACTGTTTTACCGACCTTAGGTCCTTATTAGGCACGAAATGTTTGACTTACATAATATACTACATACTTAAACTCTTCTAATTCAACGGCCTTTTGGGTCTGCTATGTGAAGTTACAAAATATGAAGTAATCACTAAAACTAAAATCATTTAAAATGATTGTACAGGATATAAATGTTTATCAAAATTTAACCCTTCAAATTCCAAATCACAGAATAGCCAATTATATCTACGAAAACATTAACAAAGATCACTTGAAATAATGCAACTTCATATACAACCACTATTGTGCCAAGGCTGAGAATCACAAAAACCACAAACTACTAGAACCAAATTAAAATCATTCAGTTTCACTTGATCAGTCTCTTAATAAAAAAGGAACAAGAACAAGAATTCACAGCGCCTCGCTTTGTGAGGATGATGAAGAGGATGACGACAAAGTGGAGACATCCCTCGACTTCTGCATAAGCATTTTGACCTCCACCTCATTATCATCATCGTCGTCTCCACTGCTTCTCATGCTTCTCAAGTACTCGCTCAGACCAACGTCCGATTTTTTCTTCTTAGTCTTTTCATCTCGACTCTCTCCTTCATTATTCAATATACTCTGCAAACTGCTCTCGAGCTTTGGCGAGGTCGATGTTATCGTTACGCTACTCTCACTTTTGTTGAGCAGAAGATTGGATTTGCTACCGCTAAAAATGAATTCGCTAGTGGTACTAGGTGACAGTAGTAAACTCGAGGCTTCTTCTTCGCTCTGTGGCTGTTCGCTAGTACTCGCCACAGCAGAAGCGGAAGTCGAGTTCGTCATTGTGAGATTCGGTGCGCTGGTCTGGACGTTTAGGTGAGACCTGAGATGAAAGCGTCTTTGGGATAAGTAATCGGGATAGAGAATACTCGCGTGCGATGAGCTGCCGGCTAATCTATATTGTTCTGGGAACGGTTGCGCTAGGCGTTGGGAGTGAAAGAGCGGAGCGTAAAAGCACGGGGTATGGACCTGATAAATGTAGTCGCTATCTGTCTTAAGCGATGAGAAGCTTTGCTGGTGGGGTAGGGACACCGTGTCCTCGTCCATGGCGTCGTCCACCTGGGCCTTGTAGCTGAACGATATTGATGGTTGCGATACTCTGAAATTAAGATTTTTCTGTTGTATCAAATTGCATAACAGGGAATCTAAAGTTATTTATTGACTTGTTTTTATTTCATAAAATAAACTGAATTCGTAAAATAGTATATTACGATACAAGTGCGGTAAGTGGCACTTTACGGCACGACGTGTATTAACGTCCGAGCACAGCGAGGGTGCTAAGCGCCGTACTTTGAAGGGCGGCTTACGACACGAGTATCATACAATATTTTTTTAGCACTGACTAGCGTAAATCCGCTGTCATGCCTATTCGTGGCGTAGGCAGCCCTTTATAGCACCGTGAACTTAGCCTGAGCGCAGTGAGGGCGATAAGCACGGTGCCATAAAGGACTACTTACGCCACGGACAGGCGTGACGTAAGTGCGGATTTACGCCACGCAGTGCTATAAATAAGTATTTTCAAAAATGTGTGTCATCGAATATCTACACAGATTATTAAGTCTTCGATAAGATAATGATAACTTGGTTGAAAATTTCCTAATTTAGAACTAGATTGGAGAATTTATTAAAAAGGTTTAGAATAGCCATGGAATTTAAAATAACGGTATGAAAAAATAATTAGAAAGAAGCTTTAAAATTTTTTTATCATTTTTTATATACAGTAAAAAAAATTAAGAATAAATAAAATATAATTTTCTACGTACCTAAATAATTGTGAAAGAAATGTACGGTAGACCAATGGTGTAAAAAATGTCAAGTATATTCCAGCAGTTAGGTCAACAACACACAATCCAGCAGGATTTTGGGTCCAGTTCAGTAAACCTGCTCCTATCGATTGAACTAAATCCAAAATTGTAAGAAGACTAACATATACATAAAAACCTGGCCGATCTAAAATAAAAGTAATAATTATATAAATGTATCTTAAATTTATAAACTGTATTATTTTGGAGGAGTATGAAGAGTATTTTTTATAAAAGCAAAAAATTATCAATAACATTATTTAACAACTGCTAAAGTAAGATTCAATTGTATCATCATATCACCTCCATAAACTAAAACTGAAATAAACTTACTAGGGAGAAGAAGTCTCTGTCGCAATCTTGTATAACGTAGAATCAGTAGAAATGAATATATCTGGAATTTCCATAAAAATAATTAGTATTTATAATATATATCTTAGAATTTTCATACACAAAACTATAAAATAATTATTCACCGTTGTAAAAACAATGCTGCTACAAAACCAAAACATCATTCCACCATGACCAAAAACATAGAAATCTCTACTAGGTATATGGAATGTGTCGTCCGGTAAAACTAATTCAAGAGTCCCTTGGGTTATCGTAAAAACCAGTGCTATAAAAGTCGTTGCTAGCAGGACTCTACTTATGCTTGAGTGACTATCTAAGTGGCCTAGAATTCATTGGTAAGTTTCAAGATCACAGATTACTTATTATTAATAAAAACTATTAATATTAAAAAATATATTCAGTTTATCAAGTTAATAATGAATTAGAATATATATTAATAAAATGTGTTTTTATAAATTAAAAAATTTTACAAAAATGCATGAAAAAATAGATAAATAAAAAACTGTTATTATTATCCTAGAAGAATTTAAATTTAATATAAAAATGATTTTTTAGAAGAATCCTTACCAAACGCAAAGCTAAAAATGACGACACTCATTTCTGTGGAAAGCAGGAAAAACCTAACTATAACCCACAACACTTTGTCAAATGTGCCACCAACACCTGCAGTAGCACTAACTCCCATTGAAACTACACAGCGAATAACTGATACCACAGCACTACAGATGATAAGGCAATAAAATGCCAAGTATACAGGACTGCTTGTTGCTCGCAGTTGGAGCCTGGCCCGATTGAATCTTATGGCAATAAATATGATGAATAGAAGGTTTGGTATTAAAATTATCACGTCCCATATTCTTATTCTGAAATAGAGGTAATAATAAATTAGTAAATTCTATATAATTTTACAAATAGTTAAATTTTTAACATAATTGTATAAAATACAAACCTAGAGTCTTTTATTTCCTTGTATAGTATCAATTTACAAAAGTGATCCTCATCATGAACAGTGGAACTGATATTAGGATCCGTCGTTGTGCTCAAGTCTCGAATCTGCCTCCATCCTTCAGAGACTTCCAGTTCCCCATCACCATACATCTTGAGTCTTCTTTGCTAGCTCTTCTTAGCACTCTCACCTCATGATATTACAATGGGAATATTACTGTTGATCAAACAAAAGACTTATCTATAGATTCTTATTCAAACAAAGATAATAAAATACTTATACTATGACTCAAAGTAGATTATTTTTAAAAGATTTGTAAGTATCTTTTTTAATCTATATATTGAAAAATGTTAAATAAATCAATCATTTACAAATTATTAAAAATCAGAGCTTTGCATTAATATATCTTTTATGAGGTGTTCATGATCATTTACAGCTTCCATCTATTTATAAGTTTAATATCAAAAGCATTGACTTTTTGTTCATAAAAAGATTTTAATTTAACGTTATTTATTATCAGAACAAAAACAAATAATATCAAGCGCTAATTTCGGTAATTTATAAAAGTATTCAGTCAATAAACAACAGTGTTTTAATAATAAGCTTGACGGATGCCTTTTTGATTACACACTATTAATTATCAATATATCACGTAAATGATGGAAAATGGAAAAACCGCAAATCTGTTCTTCTCTATTTACTAATCCATTACATTCTAATGTCTTTACAAACACTGATCATGTCATCTATCATCGTCCACAATAACGAAAGTGAAAATATCCACCACTACGAGCGCAGAAGTTTTCCGTTATCACTATCCAACAAGACAAAACAAAAGTCACAGGTACACAATGGGAGCACAGAAAAAAAATACACTATGCCTTTCTAACCTAAAAAAAGACCTCTCTCGTCAGTCGTCATAGCTATTACAGAAACCTAAAACGAAAAGGGGACAGCGAAGCACAACTAGGTCTTCTCCCTCGTCGAAGTAAAAGAAACGCAAAGTCGTGTGTCTTGATAACCACGCATCAATAAAAAGGAAAACAACAAACCCACACACGCGCGAGAAAAGAGGGAATACGCACAGAAAGGCAGACGAAGGAATATAATGGAAAGATCGATGGAGATGATGAGAAGCTTCGTCTCTGCCTCGTTGTGGGTGCTTTCGCTACCATGTCTGATATGTATCTTTAGTGGCCTGTCTCTTACCAATCGCCTCGTTTTCTGCGGGTGGATGATAAAACGTCAGTTCGGCACTTCAAGGCCGATCGAGACGTTTGTTTTTCTTGCGCCAGTAGTAGATGCTCCAGACTGTGTATTTGACAGCGACGACGAGGAGCCAGACGCGCACACCCCGAGACATCGCATTATTCCCCCTTTGCTGTCCTTCTCTGACATGTATATATATACATGACTAGCGCACGGTTGAATTTCATCCGCGGAGGGGAATCGCTGCTCGCGATTTCCCCTTCTCTTTGTGCGATTCGCGAGGAGTGGGAGTTTGTGTGTCATGTGTGTGAGGTGAGCTTGACGAGTGTGGGTGCGGAATTTGAATGTGGATGTAGATGTACAGTGTGCTGGTGTGCACGAATATGATCACTCGGTACATTTTTGAAGGCTATTTACTATATTTTTTGTTTATTTTGTAGGTTATCATGCAATGTTTCTCGGTTTTACTATTGTGATTGTGTTTGCTACAATAATATAATTACATTTGAACCGAAAGTATAATGCATAAGACAATTCCCGCAGTTAAATTTTGAGTTACTTGGATATATTTTTAGTGGAAAAATTGCGCTTATACATAATATATTTTTTTCAAATTTCTTTTTCATTTTTTTAAGTTTTATAGGTATATTATCTATATTAAATTTCATATAGTAATATACTTTTTATAATTTTTTATTTTCCCAAATTCTATTGTATCACACATTTTCAATATTATTATTAACGTTATTGCAATTAATATTTCCTACTACTTGAATACTTAGTTTTCTAAAACTCTTTCCTCCAATAATATGATCTTCAAGCCATTGGCGAAATTCATGGCTCGTCAAATTTGACACTGCTGAAATTTGATTTCTTCGTTCATCCGTAAAAAAGCTTTTATTAGTACTTATCGCAAACCAATTTCTATCAACTTCCTCTTTCAGTTTAAAATCGCACATTTTTTGCAAATGAATGAAACACTCTTTTTTAGCATTGAATTCACAGTCGGGCATTTTTTTTAAATTGATAAGAAAATGCTTCATCAAATTTTCGATCCTATTGTTTATGTACTCCGGTGTAAACTTGAAAGCTGGGCTAAAAATTGTAATATTGAAGCCTCCGGGACTTCCGCAGCAGGAAATGCTATAAGCCAATTGTTCGATGGTTCGGAGTTGATGAAACAACGATTCTTGCACGACCATCTAATAGCAATACGACGAAATTAATAAATCGAAATTATAAATAAATCGAAATGGCCAATGAATTTTTTTATACACTTTTTGAACATTAAAAAAATATAAGAATTAAATAATGAACGAAATATGTAGAACTATGATAATGATATATAGAGCTTCTACTTTAGTTAACAGACCTGTAAAAACTCTTTAAAAATAGGCAAAGAGAATTTCACAAATTCATCGTCAGTTTGGTAATAATTCGTCACAACGGAATTAACGTCCAAAGGATTCAAGTTTTGTGTGCGATAGCATTTTTCACCTAATGGTATTTGATAGCCATTGAAATTTAATTGCTTGCTCGAAGGTAACGTGCATAGTTTCAATGACTCAAGAGACTCGTAAATCATTTTCATAGCTTTGTCTTGCGTGACATTTCCTTGTACAAGACATTGGACGGAAAATTTGTCGGTCAACTTATTCGCAAAATCAATGAATTGATTGAATTTAACGTTGCGTAGAACTGCACACTTTTCCGATGACATCCAAAAATTTGTATCCAAGATTTTGAAATTGATCTCGCTGAAAATTCTTTTATTAATTGCGAGAAAATTTGTTAAGAAATTGTCTAAGTTTACCTTGCAAAAGTTCCTGGATCGAATAAAACACTCGAATAATATTTTAGTAGTTCGGTTTTTACCAAACTATACAAATCTTCTGTAACCAATTCCGAAAATTCGGATATCCGTTTAATAAGAATCCTCAGTAAAAGCTAAAAGTGCAAAATTATCGATAAACAATCCATTTTATAGCGAACTATACTAAATAATACTGAATAATAGAAAAAAAAATAATATATACAGGCACTTTTTCATTAAAACCATTCACTTTAACGAGAATACCCTTGTCAGTGCCTGAAATATTATAAGCCAAGCCAGCACATTTTGCGTCATACAAATCCTCCAAAGCTAGCTCGTGTAGCAAAATTTCGAATAAGCGTAGCATTACACAGCTAGATTAACAAAAACAAAACCATTATTCATCAGATTTTTAGCTGTATTATACCAAATTTTAAGCAATTGGCGTCAGTTTAAACAAATGCTTGATTTATGAAAATTCAATTTTACATAAGTTTCACTTACGTCTGAATACACGTAGTAGTCACTCCTGCAGTAATCAGATGAAGGTACGCATAGCAAATGGGTAGACGAAACTTTGGATCTGGTCTGTACCAAACTTCCAATCTACCATCATCCTTAATTTTCACCGGATAATCTGGCACACAGTGCGGTAAATGAATCAGTTGAAAATCCGTCGTAGCAAATGGATTTGGACCTGGCAAGCAAAACTTCTCTTTCCAATTCATAAACCAATCGTACGGTATTTCATCGCAAGAATATTTTATTCGGTACCAAGGTTCTATCTTATCAAAATCTTCATCGTTGAAATTTCTGTTCATTAGAACGATGAATACGTTGTCTAATGTTAAATGATTCAAAAAAGTCTGGATGAGCTCAGGATCGAATTCGGAGTACAAATCGTTGCCGGTAATGTAGTCAGCTGGGGAATGCAAGTACATGTTGGAACACAAGCGCTGTACGTTTATTGCGGTGTCAAGGTCGTCAGCAAATCTGATGCACATAAAAAACCGTTTCTTACATCTACATCGTATTATAATTTATAGCATTATACGGATTACCTGAATTTATTATATGCGATCCCTTTAATTTCCTCAAATGTTCGTTTTAGTGAACTATCGTGTCTCAGCTGATCAATAAACGAAAATACAGCACCTAATATTTCTTCGGTACGCGTATTCGTGCTACCTGGAAGTACTAAATTCAGCCTAAATACAGAATAAGCGGAGTATCTCTCATAATTCGTGCTAAGCCTGTTGCATAATTTCTTTTCTCGGAGGTAATGGCTTAATGAACCTTTTCCCTCGTGATTGATGATCCGCGAAATGAAGTCCAGAGCATCTATACTTTTTTTATTAAGGTGTCCCAGTGGTGGGATTACCCATTTCAATTCCATCTACAAATGAACGTTCAACATTATTTATAGTTGTATAATGAGATCTCTTATTGCGAGAGGTCTCATAAAACAAATATTATTTTTAGACGCCAAACTAACTTTTAAGAGCTTTTTTTTACCTCGGATATATTTGCAATAGACTTTATCTTGTAAATTTTTCTAAAGCCATGATTGAATGATTTGGTCCCTGAAGATTCGCTAAAATCACGCGCTGACAAATAGTTTGTGGGTAAATTAGAAAAACAGTCTTTCACATACTGTTCTAATGTGTCCAAAGACAAATTCGCCTATATATAAAACAAATATTAAAATCTTTTTTATCAATGAAATCTATGATTGTATTTGATAACTTTTACTAACTTGTACCGCTAGCGTCATCCGATTAGCGCTGTAATATATTTTTCTAAAATCACGCAATTCCGAGCACAAAGTGTCATCGTTGACTTCATCCCGCAACGAAATCAAGTTTCCACACGAAAACTTCGAGGCGGAATGATTATCGTCTGGTATTACGCGAAAAAATTGCTTCAATCTTTCGTAGTCCGACGATGCATCCATGTGAAATTCTTGTAAAACAGAAGTAATAGAAAATCATAAACAATTCTGAAACTTATGGGTAAAATGATCTTACATTTCATACCATTATCAACGGATTCGCGTTCGCGCAAAATAACGTCTTTCTTCAAGAGCGGATCGATGAAACAATGGGCAAAGCGATTCATGGCGGGCAACAGGAAATTCGGATGAATTTGAAAGAGAAATTGAGTTCTCTCGCAACTGGTTTGTGCATGCATGAATCCTCCTCTTGATGTGACAAATTTGTTCTGTTCATTTTCCTGAAATTCCAACATTTTGGAGATGAGTATACAAACTCTTATATGACGATGAAGAAAGAATTGCGTACATCTGGATATTTTTCAGATCCTAAGTAGATCGCATGCTCGAGTAGGTGTGCCAAACCCTGAATTTGCGGTGGATCGTTGAAGCTGCCGACGTTTATACACAAGCTACATGCTGCCTAAGAAACGTACGTTTTTAAAAGAAAATATTGTACCTTAGTTGGAGTAGATAAAGTTTTACCATTTTTTCTTCTAATTTCAGTTGACAATTGCTTCGAATGCAATTTATGCACGCCCCTGAGATATATTAAATTACAATGTAAAAAAAGCATTAAAAAATAAATTAATTCTATATATAAATAAAGAATATCGTTTACCTTGATTGTTTTTTTCTTTAACTCTCCTTCGGTTTTCGACGTGTCTTATATCACTAATCAGTAAAACCGTTAAACCGTTTGGAAGCTCTAATACTCTTTTAGAAGAGTATAATTAAGCAGAAGTATTTATTTAAATAGTGTTTGCATATATCAACGCAAACATAATAATTTTGTATAATAATGTAATTTATTTACCTATAATTCTTTTTGTCACTCTCTCCTTTTACAGGAGTATCGAGGTATTTTACTTTGATGTCACATTTTGTTTCAGCACTTATTTTTAAATGATCAGTAATCAGTTCAAAATTGTTCACATGTTTCTCCATTCCGCTTAACACTGTAGTCTTTCACATTTAAGAAATTCAATTTATAAAATGAATAAAATAAGTAGGCGGAAAAACTATTTCAGTTAGCACTTTTAAAAAGGTAGGTACTAAAATTGAACCTTACATCAATGAAGTATTCAAGATGCTTGTATGCAGTCTGAGAGACCTTTACGTTTGCTACTTATGTGACTATGTATATAACATATAGAAACTAACAGATTTAAATACAATGTCAATCGTTGTGCAATGTATGTTTGCATTGAAGTTGTTCTAGCAATATGTTTAAATATAATTGTACTGTTGATAAATTGGCCGTGCAGTTTTCTACATGCAATAATTAAAGATTAAAAATTCCATTCGACAAATAAAACTTATAAAATTTCTATATGAATTTTGCATGCATTTTTGCGGAAAATTGACGTCATCCTCTTTACCTTTTTTATCACCATTCTAATTTTAGACAAATAATTATTAGCACACGCAATACTTCATTATCACAGCAATTACTTCGAAGCCTCTTATTATTTTCTATGAAATTTCTAAAAATTTGTTAATAATGATTAAAACATTCGTGGATAAATATCAATTAAAGATGGAAAGAAACGATCAATTACGAATCAAGAAATTCACTTTTTATTGGACAGCCCAATTTTTTTTCTAAATTATTTTTAATTAAAAATTTGCTATCGGTAATTAAATAATCGTCGAAAAATGTTTGTACGTACTGTGACCGTCATTCCTTGCTATCAATTCAACATTTATTCCTCAATGAATGAAAAAATACAAACAGCCGTTCCATAAATTAAACATTTTCGTACTTGTTTTAAATCATCATTTAAGTATTGCCCACGTATACTTAATAAGTATAGCGATATGATATGAGCAAACACTGCACTAATACGTTTCGGAGCGCGCTGCGCGCGACAGTCGCCTGCAGTCGCGCCTCGCGGGTAAGAGGTGGTGGTGGTGGTGAACTGTGCAGTGCAGACAGTATGCAGATGTGTGGGTGTGAGGGAGGGATACGCCAGCCAAACAAAATATGGACGCCGTTGAGGTAAATACGTCGGAGGAGCCGCGTCCACGGGCGACCAGCGACGACGTAGTCGACGTTAGGATGGTATCGGAGCACCAGGTCGAGATATGCCGTATCTGTCTAATTGGTAATCCCATGATGCGCGGCTTGTTCCACGAGGTCGGCGTTATATCGCTGTCCGATAAAGCAATGAGCCTCGCCAACGTTAAGGTTAGAATGCCAGTCTGGGTCTCTCTCTCTCTCTCTCTTTTTAGGTTAAGAATTACCTAATAAGCAGTCTTTCTACGGGTGTTTTGATGTTTTAATTGATTCGTTTTTACGACGATTTGTTTGGTTGTGGAGTGTGGCTGGTGTTCGAGAACGAGACGGTTGAATATTGGAGTGGTAGTTTTTCTTTGTTTTATTTGGGAGTCAAGTGTCAGGCTACAATATTTAGATGTTGACCTCTGGTGGTGTTTTTCTGAGATCTTGTTTCGGGGTGTTTTGTTTATTCTTTATTAATGGTTCGGAATGGTCGCTTTTGCGATCAGATGCTCATCTGTGTTCTGTGTTTTGCGATGCTTATTCTTTGATGATTTGCGCTTAGTAGTACCTATAGTAGCTGTATAGTATGAACGTTTATGGAGAAATTCTGAAGTGTTTACATTTCATCAGATGATACGTCTTGCCTACATAAACCTGTTGAGCAAGTTATCTAATGACATTCTACTACTACGTTTTTATAGGTGTATTATTTTTCTATATCTAAGCCATTATTAAAGAAACTTATACCTATATTTATAAAAAATGTATTTGTGTATAGACATATATTGAATCTAACATAATAAGTATAAGTATATATATGTTATTGATTTATAAATATTTCATACATTTATTACAAATATTTTATTAAAGTTATATGGCTTGAAAAACGTATAGTGGAAAAAAGTTTATATTAGTTTTCAATTTTGAATTATAAAAAAGTTACAATATTGCATATTTTTTGTAGATGATGCCTGGCGATGGACTACCGTCACATATTTGCAGCATCTGTAGTGACAAGCTTGAATCAGCATACAAGTTCAAATTGCAAGTGGAACATGCTGATAATGTATTGAGAGAGAAATTGGTTACACTAAACATAAAAGAAGAACTATTTTTTGGTGACGTAGATGTAAACTTAACAAATCACAGAAATGATGTTGGAGAAATAACAGAAGCAACTTTACTTCTGAAAGATCACATGGATTTATTAAATGTTCCAAAGATTAGTGAAGGAGAAGCTGATTTGCATAATGAAGATGTAGAAAAGCAAATGAATCATGTCAGCATTGAGCAAGAAATAGACAAGCACGAGGATGAAGAAGGGAATCAACAATTATGTCAAAATGAAGAGCAGCTACAAATTGAAGAAAATCAAGTAATGCAACAAATTAGCGATGAGCAACAAATGCAATTGCAAGAGGAGCAAGAAATACAAGAAATGGTGAATGATCAGCATAATGAATCATTTGGATCACATGAACTTCAAGAAATGATGCTTGATGAGATCAGTCATCAAGAAAGATTACAAGAAGAATTGAATCAATCTCAACAGTTAGCGATGCATGAACATGATTATGTAGTAGAATCACAACCATGTGATGCTTCTCAAGAAACTGACATTTTAAACTTACAAGTGAGTAATAAAATATCTTATCATACAGCATCTTTCTGAAATATTTTATTTTTATTATTTTTATTTAATTAGTGTACAAAAAAGGTCACATGCGAATACTTATCATGATCAAATAATTAATACAATATTCATAATTATATGTCAACAGGAAATAGACAGAGGTAGTAAAGAATATATGCAAAAAGAGATAGTGAAAGAGCAGGTTGAAAGCTACAATATAATAGAAGAATCCTCACCAAGTGAATCAGTAAGAAGAAGCAAACGAAAAATCAATCAACGAAAAGCTCAAGTTGATCGAGATTCTGATGAAGAAAATTACTTTGAGAATCTGAATCTTAGCTCTAGATTAAAACGAGTTCAGTCAGAAAAATCGGAGAAAATCTATTTTATGTGTTACCTCTGCGATAAACAATTTTTATCAAAAGAAATTCTGAAGGAGCACATGCATTCTCATGATGAAGTAAGAAAAGCTCTATCCCTCTTGAAAAAGCCAAATGAGAAGCCACAGAAAACACCGGAAAAAGTTCAAAATAGTGTCACAAGTCCAGTCTCATCAAAACCGCCATCAAGTGGAAAACGTCCAAATAAGTGTCCTCATTGTGGCAAGGAATACCTTTACATTATCTCATATAACAAGCACTTAAAACAACACGAAAAAGAAATGAAAGAGGAGGCCATGCCTTTAGAAGTTTCCTTCCATGAGGACGATGATGCTCTTGATTTTCATGGGTATGAGGACAATAATCCTACTATGGACTCTGATAGTGCAGAAGATGAAATAAAACCTGAGATTGAAATTGTAGTAAAGAACGAATCTAAAAGTAAAGTACCATTAAAATGTAATATTTGTGAAGAAGAATTCAACTCTATGGATCAACTGAAAGATCATCGTTCAAAGCATGTTGTTGAAGGTGTACTCACTGAACAAGATTTAAAAATTGAAGATGAAGAACTTAATGCATCAGGTAAAATGCAGTCTTAATACGTTACAGCTTTTAGTACTCTAAAAATTTTTGTACAATAATTTAAATGACAACATAATTATTTCTATTACAGAAAATGCGAATAAAAATGAAGAAAATAACGAAGAAGTCAGTACAGAAGAGTCAAAAAAAGAAGACTCCAAAGACCTGAAATGTCCTCACTGTTCTATGACATATGCTCACAAAAAATCATTAGCTCGCCATATGGAAACTCACGGTGGCACCAAGTATAGCTGCAAAATCTGTCACCAGTCGTTCACCAGGAGGGATCATTTGCGGCGTCATTCCGAGCAACACTTAAATAACAGACTTAAGAGTTTCAAGTGTACGCAATGCAACAAGACTTTTGGCAATGAACTGACGTTGAGGAACCATCTGATAGCCACAAATCACAAGACTGTACTGCATGGTCAAGAGTATGATCCTAATAAACGGATCAAACGAGTGGCTGCCAAGGCTGCACAGAAGATTATTGATCAAATTAAGACAGATTTGAATTCGGATGAATATGAAGAGGAAGAACGGCGGGAGAAAGAAAGGGAGAAGAATTATGACTTGATCAAAGAAGAAGTTCACATAGTCGAGGACGAAATTACAGTAATTTTAATACTTTTTAGTCATTTATTTTGTTATGTAAACTGAATGCAATTTACTCTAATATGTCTTTTTTGTGTAGGAATATGTACCAGAGGTGCCTAAAAAATTGCAACGCAGCAGTAAAACGTTAATTTGCGCCACTTGTAACCAAAAATGCCCTTCGAAACAGGCTCTAGCGAAGCACATGGCACAGCACGGAAAGGATGAAAATACAGTCAAGCAAGAAAAACCGAATATCGAGGAAAAACGTGATAACGAGGATAACGAGGATGACAACGAAGAGGACGATGACGATTTCGAAGGCGGCCTCGGCTGGCCTATGGACAATCATGAGTGTCCGACCTGTAAAAAGCGTTACAGTACCAAAAAATCGTTGCTGCGTCATCAGCTGCTGCACGAGGAGCCGAATTTCGAATGCGACATCTGCAACGTAAAGTTTTACAGGAAGGATAAGCTGAAAGCCCACTACGATAAATGTTCGGAGAAGAATCCCGATCAGGTGCGAAAATGTAATATTTGTGGTGATACTTTTGAGAACAATGAGATTCTGAAAGAGCATCGAGCGAAGCACGTGACTGAAGGAATTTTGACTGAAGAGGATCTGAGGGAAATTGAGCCGAGGCCTGAGGATAAGAACGGAGAAAAAGCACCGAGAAAGAGGAGGACCGACATTGTAGGACTTGAGTGTACCGAGTGCAATAAGCAATACACTTCAAGGAAGGGATTACTTAGACATATACAGGTCAGTCAATTTTTACTTAAAAAAAAATAGAAATATCAAAAAGATATAATTAAAAATGGATAAACACACAAATCGTTGAATTTTAAACTAAAATACTTTTCTTGAAAAACTTTAATTTTTAGAAATTAATTTTAAAGAACCCATATAACTTTCTGAAACTTGTACAGGTACACGAAGGGAAAAAATATCTATGCGATATTTGTCCCAAGAAATTTTACAGACGAGAACACTTGAAAATCCACGTAGCCAAGCACAACATGATCAAGCCTTATAAATGCCCTCGTTGCACCAAACGTTTCATCAAGGAAGAGCAATTAAGCAATCATCTAACCAAACACGAAAGGACCTTCAAGAAGGCTAAGGAAACCGACACTTCCAAGCGATTCCTATGCGAAATATGCTCCAAGAGTTTCACACAATCCACAACTCTTATAGCGCACTTGCGGGCTCACAATGGCATCAAGCCCTACGTGTGCGAAGTCTGCTCGAGACCATTCACGACAAACGCTTACCTGAAGATGCACATGAGGACGCACACGCAAGAACGACCCTACATCTGTCAATACTGTTCTAGAGCCTTTGCCAGAGCGGATACCTTAGCTAACCACTTAACTTCGCACACCGGTGAAGCCAAATATCACTGTAAATTCTGTCCAAAGAACTTCCGGAGGCTGAAATCCCTCAAAGAGCACGTCTTTATACACACAGGGCAACGACCTTACGCCTGTCCGACTTGCGATCGAAGATTCAACAATAACGGTAGTAGGTATGCGCACAGCAAGAGATGTAAACAGAATCTGCTGCAAGTCAGATCGTCCCAGATAACTGTGCAGAGTCTGAATGTCGAGCAAGAACTGCAGGAGCAGGAGGAACAGGAGCAGCTACAATTACAGGAGCAGCAGCAGCATCAGGAGATACAGAATCAACTGCATCAGCCACAGAGGATACATCAAGCTACGATCAGTCAGGCCCAGATCATCAAGCCACAGAATATCAAGACTATTACGATCACGAGGCCTGATGGTACTTTGGGACAGCAGCACGTCATGACGCATCAGGAGATTTTAATGCCTTTGATACTGCCACTGACTGTTACATTAACTGATGTGGGGGAGGAGGTAATTTTGCCAGAGGGAACCAAGATTTATACTGCGTAAAGGGGGGATAGTCTGTGATGAATTTGAGAGATAATTGCGTTGTGAAGTGAAGTTTGGTGGAATGCCCTGTTTCTGAAAGGATTTATGATGGTCTATTTTTTTTTTATTTTAATTGAATATTTAATTTGTAAATTAAGGAAAAAGAAAAATTCTTTTATTCCCATCTCAACCGAAAATTGGACTTGTTACTCTTTTTTTAAAAAAATTCACTCTTATTGAAAATATACAATATTTCCGCTGCTCCCACTTTTCAAGTGAAAAAAGCAGCCACAGTTAAATGGGAATACTATATGTGACAGAGGACCCGCGGGAATCAAGAGCGACTTTTCTCCTTTGTTACGTAATGTTTTATTATTAACTATAGGGAATTGGTCGTTTTTGTTAATGTATTATCTGCATAGTATTTTTTTGAAACTCTGTGTTCTCTATATGACTTATCCTTTGACTCAGATCAATTTAATTTACACAAAAAATATTAAAAGTAAATAATGTTCATCTGTTTCGAACGTAAAAAATGTATTAAGTATGTATTATAATTGTAAATGATTTTTGAAGAAGAGTGAAGAAGTTGAAGAGTAAGGGCATGTATAAAATTTTCCTTCAGAACTGGGGTATTTTGCTACTTCAGTCTGTGTGAATGTGTATCTGCGCTGTACTCTTTGTATGTTTATGGTACCAGATTAGTGTATTATGATTGTGTAATATAGATTATTGTAAGTTAATTTAAGAAACGTATGAAATCTGAATCTAATATTTACAATAATCCATGCTGTAAAAAATCTTACAGTGTATCATTATTAATACAAGCAAAGCTATTTGATTCAGCTGTACTGAATGTTATTACAAAAATTATTTTTTAATCAACTTTTATTACTAAATAAAATTTTTTTAAAAAAAATTATTTTTCAAAAGTTTTTTATATCTAGTTATCTACTATCTTATTGGAGGATAGTAGAAAAAAAAATAAAAATTTGTTTAATCTTTAATGACCAAAGCTACACACTATTAATAAAATTTGTCTATTAAAAAATATTTAATCTTGGGGAAAAAGCTCAATTCAAAATTGATTTACATGTTATGATCAATTTAACTTTATAAAAGTAATTTTTGTAATTATATAGTGTAATTATTTTACTTTTATTTTCGTATAAATACTTAACTTTTTCTATTTATAAGTAAAAATTTTTCTGTAAGAAAAATAAGCAAAGAGTTTTAAGAGTAATGTAAAATGTGATTAATTGATCCAGAGCACTAAGATATGTTGATTTTTACTGCACAGTGAGTAATAGAGATTTGAAATTCAGGTAAAAGGAATGAATAGGAATACTTTTTCACCATATTGTATGACTAAATGTAGTGTAAGACTCTTGTATAATTTCTACTTTTACAACTTAACTGTCATACTAATAAGTCAGTAGAAATCATTTATAAGCCGACTAAGTATATTTTTTTCTAATGTAAGTGTAGGATTTAAAGTCACTATTTTTCAATTATATCATTATTATGTATTGAATTAGGTTTTGTTATACCTACATTTTTGTAACTGCTCAGCACTATAAATATTTTTTGCTTCAGAAAGTAAAAATCACCATATAGTAGTCAAGCACTAGCTTATTAAAAAAAATTGCTTTGTAAATTATCATATGTTGCATCTATATAATTTTTGTGTAATTTAACGTATGATCAAAGTTATCCGATGATTTATTAATTGATTTTTTGCGCTTCGATTTCTATTATTTTTAGATAATTTTTTTCACTTTAAAATTGTTTGTATGATCTTTGAATATATATATATATATATATA